>JAHPZR010011932.1:22500-26276 GCA_019787425.1 Platygyra sinensis
GTAGTTACGAGGACCGATACCCGGTCCCCGTAAACCTTATGGCTTCAAACGGCCTAAATCGTCGAGAAACGTATCTCCAACGATTATTAGCGTCGGTCCTCGTAAACCACCCAAGATGTGTGTAAAGTCGTGGTCCTCATAAACCACCTTATACAGGTTTCAAGTTCTGCTTTGATTTAAATACAACCCAGGTACTTTTTCAAGGGAATCAAAGTTTGTGGATAATAGGCAATATGCGTTTTTTTCAAGAAACGTTTTAGATCCAATTTACACTCCTCTTTAAGTTTTTGGCTACACACACCTTTTTGTGGTCCTTGCAACGTTGGTGTGTAAACAACCCAAATCCCAGTATTAACCATGGCCTTTTTTATCATCTTAACCATGTTGTGTTTTTTTGCTTATAGAGAAAGCGTTGCAGATGACAAGCTTGGTGGCCAGACATCACTTCTCAAAATTTCACCTGATAAAAATCAAATTTCCCTCACTAATCAAACTCAAAAGGTCAGATCCAGTTGCGGGGAAATGACAGCCAACCTTCCCACTTGATCATTAAGACCGATCATTTTCGACAACTATTTCATCTTCATTAAGCGAAAAGATGGGATATAATTCATAGAAAGACGCACATGTAGTTTGCTTTTATTTACTGCTGTTTGTTTGCGGTTAGCATTTGAGGGGTGAAGGGCAAGGCGACTAAATGTGTCCTACCATCAATTAAGGCTGGTTTTCACTAGCGCATAAGCATAAGCACAACATAAGTGAGAACACGTGCGACATAAGCATAAGCAGAAGAACGACATAAGCGTAAGCATAAGCAGAAACATAAGAAGAACGAACCCACTTATAAGTGGGTTCGTTCTTCTTATGTTTCTGCTTATGCTTACGCTTATGTCGCGGGTGTTCTCACTTGTTATGCTTATGTTATACTTATGCGCTAGTGAGAACCAGCCTTTATATGCCAAAAATATTGTTTCGATCAGAGTGAACCTAAAAGTTTTCTCCAGCCTTAAACAGTATTGAACATTTACCTTGAACTTAAATTTTATTTGTTTTCCAACGTACAATTACAATTGCTTGCCCTAGCAACTAGTTCCAAAAGGTATCGACAAGGTTTATATAAAAAAGGTACAATTAAACAAAAGAAAAAACTACAGGTAACAGACAACAAAGTCACAGTATAATATGCACATACATAGCGACTGGAATACTATTATTAATACATTATTTTAGTTTAAAAAAAACTTCTGTATTAGTTGCCATATTACATTTTAATTCATTAAATCAGCCTTGTTAAATTGATTCAGTTTTCCTCAGTCTCTTTTCTTAAAATTAATTTCCCTGACAATCAAACACTTATTTCTGACTACTGTTCATGTCGTCATGGTATTCTGTTCAATTTAACACATGCTAAATTTTTAGAAAGTGAAACAGAAGACGAACGCACTTTAATAAAGGAGCTACGCAACGGTGCTACGCTACTCTCACAGATTATAGTTCACCACTAAATCTTCTCCGATTCTTATTGGTTTAAACTGATCACGTGACGCGATAGTCTCCACTTGACACGAAAATATGCTCGGATATTCATCATATTTTCGCGCCAAATGGAGGCTATTGTTTAAATAGTCCCCGTCCGAGGAAAATACCCGGATGGATAGTACTCGTCCGTGAAAATATTTCTGTAAACAAGCAGGCTTAGCGAGCGTAAGGAATTGAAATTGTATTAAAAGGGTTTCTGTTTGCTTTCTTTTTCAAATTTTACATTTGACTTTTAAGACTTTTGTCTAAAAAAGTTGAAAAATTCAATATGATTTTTGAACTGATTTAGTGGTGATCAATAAAGACATTAGAGCTTTTATGTCTCGGAACTATCGGTCTGATAGGTTGCCCCTTGGAAATTTGATGTTCTTAAAACTAGCACATTGCCTTAAAAGCTTCGCTTCTCGGGCAAATATTTGTTTTAAGAACATCAAATTTCCGCGGGGTAACCTATCAGCCGATAGTCCCTCGACAGGAACACTCTATTGTTTAAATAGAATGTGAGTAGAGTAGACAATCAGAGGACCGCATTCATGATAGAATGCTAGTAGATTTATACCAAAACTCGATAGAAACACGGAGAACATGTCGTCTATTACTTTTAGAAAACACCACGACGAAAGACAAGAAAACAACTTGTTAACTTTGATTATCAAAATGTAAATTCTCTTTGCTCGCTCCATCATTACGTCACTAGCTCGTGTCAGATGTGTTTTTATCGAGTTTTAGTTTTAGTATAAATCTACTCGCGTTCTGATTGGCTACGCTACTCACGTTCAATATTGTGACAGCGAGTAGCGTAGCAGCGTGCGCTGGGGCCGTAGCGTCTGTGAAGAGGATTTAGGATTTGGATGAAAGTTTGGGAGAACTCGAAAAAGCTGTGGAAGCACTTGCCTGCGGCTCTTGATCCCACAGCATTTCTCGTTCGCCCAAACGTCCACTCGTGTTTCTACAAGTTGATAATACACGGAAATGTTTTCTATTTCGTAAATGTTAAATCCCAAAGTTAATTACAGTCAAACCTCTATTAACGAGGCGGTCACCCTCGAGAAATAGCCTAACAGATGTTTTCTTAAATTGAACAGAATGCAAAATAGATCCATAACAACAATATCGCCAAATATGATAGTGTTTTTTTAGTTTAATTTCACGAGGCAAGTCACATATTGTATTGAAATTTTAAAGAATGAGGTGCGACTTTAGGAAATTTGGTAACTGACTGCTTAATAGAGGTTCGACTGTATTCCCTCCATAACACAGCTTCTTCCTCTACGAAAAAACTCCTTACAACCTCTTTAAGAAGGGAAGTTCCGCTATAAAAATGGCCTGCGCTCGCCACTCGCCCCTTCAGTCGCTCATCAGCTTTATGTGGGGGCTAAGTTCTTGTTCAAGGAAAATTTTAGGTGATCAAACAGTACTTTGGTTTTTATAAGATTCATTGAAGCAAATGCTCGAGTTAAGATTAAGCTAGCACTAACAAGGACCTAACTTTGCATAGCATGCCCAAAAGATGTTCAATTTGGGAACTACCACCCCTTTTACAGCAGAATTTCCTGTTTAAGAGGCTTCTCCAAGTATCATGTTCTACATTAACCAAACATATTAGACCTTTTCTGCATTCCTCTTCAGTGCGCACAAACAATAGCACCAGAGCGAGCTTGGGGTGGACATTTTCATACATTTGGTGTATTTTTGTCCACTCTGACCTCGACTCGTTGCCATTGTTTGTTGGAATGCAGGAAAGGTCTATTGTTCAGCATTACAGAAATTGCAAACTGTTCAATCCTATTCTTTGTCACCAGTCAGCACGTTTGTTGATTAATTTGTAAAAAACACAAACAGCTTTTCAAATAAAGTCAAAGTTGACGACAGTTAAGTCCGTCAGTATTCCGGATAAGTGAGGGGTCTCGGAGAAAAAAACAAGTAATAATGTGGTGGGAGCAGTGACAATTGACCCATTGGAATTCCATATAGACACCCTGCCTTGAAAACTGCTGCTTTCTTTTTCTTCTACTCCCATTGACTAGAGCCTGAAAAAAAAAGATTAAAACAAAGGATTATCAGACAGAAAGATTCAAGTAGTTTTTCATTCTTATCCACTATCTAGCTTCCCGTAAATACCCAACATATACTCCAGTACATGCTGACCACAATTGTGAAAGATTTTACCCTCTAACCACAACAAAACCAACGCAATTGTCTGTTCTAACGACCATTTTGCACGACTTTAGTCTTTC
>JAHPZR010011934.1:0-7500 GCA_019787425.1 Platygyra sinensis
AAATTCAGACAATCATGGACAAAAGTCTTGGGACAAATTTACATTTGTGGCGCTCAGTTTCACACGCGCCAATCAAACAGTCAGGCCCGAATTCATCTACACTTGTTCAGCCCCCCTTCCTCCCTAACAATGTTGGACAAGTGTACACGCTCTATTTCTCTAGACGCATTTTGAAACGGAAAACAGTGCTTTATTTAAAACTCCGTTTTAAAAACACAGAAAATTAATGCAATTACACAAGTGTCCCAAGGAATTTTGTCCACGATTGTAGAAGCCTATACACCGCAACATGTACAAAACATAAACAATTTAGAACGCCAAAACTTGAGTGTTCTGTGTCAATAAAAAGAGGCTCAATGTATTTTTTTTTTCAGACTGGTGTAATGACAGAGATGAGGATAGAAAGCTTTCCGAGATGAGTGACATGGAGTTGGATCAGGTTTTGCGGCGATTTTATGCCGAAGCCCGAGCGAAGGATGGCGAATTATGCAGTCGCTCATCATTACTGGCCATAAGAAATGCAATTGAACGGTTCTTAAACAACCCTCCACATAATATAGCCATAAAAATAGCAAAAGGTGAAGCCTTTCAGTTGTCAAATAAAATGCTAAATTCCAAAATTAAGGTCCAGAAGAAGACGGGAAAGAGAATATAAAACATAAGCCAGCAATACGTCCAGAAGATCTCCGAAAGCTAAGTGCTTCGGGCGTAGTTCATGGCGGTACTCCGCTTGGCCTCCTACGCAACGTGTGGTTCAACACCTTCCTCTACTGGTGTAGAAGAGGCCGAGAAGGTCAACGCGAACTCCGTGCTGACAGCTTTGTGTTCGAAGTAGATGAAGATTGCCGTCCCTACGCTCGCATGAATGTCGACGAAACAACCAAGAACCATCCTGGAGGAATTGTCGATGTGCAGAGTTCAAAAAAATTTGGGCGAATGTTCAGACTTCCAGCGACCCCAACCTGGATGGACTATCCTGCCTGAAGAAGTATACTTCCAAAAGAAATGCCAGCTGTGAAGCTTTCTTCCAGTATCCGAAACGAAAAGGAGCTGAAGAGTCTGACGTTGTCTGGTATGAAAACAGACCGCTTAGCGTGAACAAGCTCCAGAGCATGATGAGAGACATCTCCAAGGCAGCCGCATTATCGCAGATCTATACCAATCATTCTGTAAGAGCCATGGCCATCACTTTATGGTCAGATGCCCAGATATCCTCCCGTCACATAATGAATATCTCAGGTCACCGCAACGAAGAGAGCATCAAGCACTACAACACGAGGCCTTCGTCAAGTCAACTTCGCCCATGTTCGGACGTCTTGTCCGCGGCGTGTTCCTCACCAAGCACTTCAAACCCTTCGATACAGGATGGATCGCTTGTCAGCCCTCCAGAACCACTCCAGTTGACGGTTGTTCCTGCAGCAAATAAGCTAACCACATAGCCGTTCCAGCAGCAGCAGTTACAGCAAAATTCACCATTTCAAATCCTTGGAAGCGGCGGCACGTTCAACTCTTGCCAAATTCAAAACATTAATGTTTTCGTAAACAAAGATCCATAACGGCCCTCAGTTCAGTTTTGCTTACTAAGTTTGTAGCTTCTGTCTGAATTTGTATACTTTTCTACAAACTTTGAATACTTTAAAAGAAAAAGACACTTGCGTTTTTCGCTTAAAACTTTCACTGAGTGCGATCTGAAGTTCTTTGTACGGGCAATCGACATTTGACAGATTGACAGCTGAGGACTGGAGTAGCCAATCAAATGACTAGATTTGGCATGCTAACCAATCAGAAAATTGCTGGCCTTTCGCATGTAGCACTTTATTGGTATTAAATTGCGTCAGTTTGTCGATCTCTGTGCTTTGTTGTTTCTACTCGCGGCGTGTAAAATCTATATCATAAAGCAAGTAAAGAAGCCTAACGTATTACACTGTGATAAAACACTCCGGTCATTTGAGAACACTCGAGAAATATTGAAAACACTCGCCTGCGGCTCGTGTTTTCTACATTTACCTCGTGTTCTCAAATGCCCGCCGTGTTTTATCACGTCGTCGTGTTTTCATACACGGCTTAGGCTTCTTTATTTGTTAAATAAAAGCACTTAAAGATCTATAATTTTCGATATATTGTGCATTTCCTCAAACGCATACTACAAGTTGTAGATAATGCCGTGTTTTGGCAAAATGCATTGTTATATTTCGAAAACGATCCACTCAGTCCGAGTTTTTAGACGTTTTCTACTGTGGTCACGTGACATACCAAATATGGGCGTGGTTCGAAACATTTAAAGGAAACGTGAATCGAACAAACACGGTAAACTTTGATGCCCACTGGACTTCAGGAGCCAAAAAAGGAGGTTTTGAGATCTCCTTAGCAACAGACTTGTAGTTAAGTTTCTCCCCCCTTAATATTGGTCTTACATCTGTCAACTGTTCTTTTAGCGTGGAATGAAATGTTCTTTTATACTTTCCTATTAAAATTTTGATATCAGGGCTAAACCATTATGAAGAGAACATTTGCTTAATGATAACATTATAATGACAAATTGGAGATTACTGATATAATATTCTAAAGTGGTATTGAAGCTGTTTCATACCGGAGAAAGCTGTCCAGTGGACATAGCAAGTTCTTTCTCAACTTGTAAACCGCCACGAATAACCAAGACCTGATTTTCATCTTAAGGTCTCTTTCTTTCCAACAAATATGCATAAATTCAATATTTTACATAATTTTATTCTTATTTACATTTGTATTCATTTACTCGCCCATTCGTTTGTTTGTTCATTTAATCCATTCAGTCATTTGTCCTGTTCGTCCTTCCTCCATTCCTTCCTTCTTTCATCCCACCCTCCCCCAATTCTCCTAATAACCCCCTGCTCACCGATCAACACACCCTGGCAGTCGGCTATGTGATATATCAGTTGACAGGTTACTTCCTTTTAAGCCTTAGATATTTGATTCACGATACGCTATACAACATTCCCCATCCCTCAAGTTACATATTCGTGGAGTCAAAGGCCTCAGAACTTTTAATCTACAGCCCATCACACCAGTCACGTTCGTGAAGTTCTAAACATATCTGCCGTCAGAATAGGGTTTAAGGTGGCTTATAACACTTTCCAGCACTTAGATTTTGATGGGTCGTTATAACCACTATTAATCATAAAAATTATAATTTCCTCGATTGTGATTGGTTTAAAAAAACTCCTATTTCCCACTAATTCACTTGTCAAGAAGCTGTTATCGGACAGTTTGTTATCGGACACCTTGTTATGGGACAGTTTGTTATCGGACAGTTCAATAAGCCAATCACATTCAAAGATGTAGTTAAAATTAACCAATCACATTTAAAGTTGTGGTTTAAATCAACCAATCACAACCTTGGTTTCAATCACCATAGAAACAAGTGTACAAACTCCTAAATTAGGGCTTTCTCCAAAATGGAGAATTTTTTCCCCTTGAACAATGATTATGTTTTAGAAGACAGAAGTGATTTATTTTATCCTATGGCACAAATGTTTAAGCGAACTATCCGGACGAGTTCCTTTGTGAATATGTTAACATGTTCCGATGAAGTTCAGCCATCCACAGCATTGTTTTATATCGCTTCGCGACAACCACGGCAAACGGAGATACACAGCCACCCGGCTGTAATACCACTGCACAGTATGCTAGTATTTCCTCCCTCGAAAATCCTCATTTTGTTCAACAAAATCAAAAGACAGGAAAAATGACAGTAGACCAAGCCAAGTTTTCCCCTTTTATCGGACGGAGAAATTTCAGAAATAAAAAATAGTAAAACTACAGCCTCCAAAAACATCGCTCGAGCAACTAAATCATGGATGGCAGCATAGGTAGAAGGTTTAATGCCAAAAACATTAATGCATTTAGCTGCCAGTGAAAGACGAGAATTGTTTCACATTGCCAGCGGATACGTGCCTGTACAATCCAACTCGATATCTGCGATTTCTTCGACATTCCCTTTGCACAGTTCGGTGCCTGCAGCTTCAGCAAATCCACCAGCTGTAGGAGAATGTTCGACCAGCAGTTCCAATCAGTTCAAACCAAGTTTCTTCATTAGCGAATGTGGCAGAATTCACCAGTATGCCGTCGTCCCTGAAGTACAGCATGGCTGCAAAAATCTCTCGGCGCCATTTTAAATTTTCAACAAACAGTTCAGTGTGTTTAAAACACCAGCAACTTAAGAAAGTCCCCGTCCCAAAAAGCTAAGGAAACGAAGAATCATAATTGACTCTGGCTCTGATGTTTACAACTTGAAATGAGCTGTCTATTGACTCAGCTTAAAAACCTTGAATTTTGCTGGAAAAACTGTCCTGGCAAGTGTTCGGACTTTTAACCAAATTCCGCAAAGTTCTGCGCAGTTAAGCGTTTTTCATGCATGGTTGCGTTTTTGACTGACATAAGACTTGTTTTTCGCTCGTCACTTGGCAACCAGCAAATCCATTTTGACTGTTGTCGATTTCAGTGCGACATTAAATGCAAATTTCCCCTTTGTTTCATAACTTTGCTATTCTTCTTTTCTCGGAAATTGTAATTTTTATGATTAATTGGTAATAAGACTTCGTGTCGTCGAATTCAGTCTGTAATCCTACTCGTGATAAACAAATCGGAGTCCCACTGCGCGGTCGTCCGATTTTGTTATCACTCGTATGATTACAGACCGAATTGGACTCCACTCAGTCCTATTACCATTACTTATCACTTAAGCTTGATGCTACAATCATGGTATCAAAATACTGCCTAACCATTAGTGAACCCGTCGTTATTATTTTCGTAACACTACAGGTTACCATAGCAACTGTATGACCTGCAAAAAAAACACCTTAATTGCCGCTTATAATTCAAAAAAAGGCGAAGACAATTTTTTTAATATTTTTAGCTTTTGATATGCATGATAAGACGCAACTTTTGGCAAAGTGAAAAAAATTTGTAGGTCAGGTTCAGAGCCAAAGTGGCAAAAGTTGCTTTTTCTCATGCTCATCAAGTGCCGTTTTTGAGTAGGCCACGTTTGATACATCAATATTCTAACATTGTTCCGAGGCTCTCATTACAAACGTCTATATTTGGTGTTGTTCTCCTTGTATCCGAGTCTGTTTTGGGAATTGAGAGACAAAAGAAGATTTATACAATTTTGACCCGAAAGCCTCGGAGCCATGTTGGAATATTGTTATATCATATGGCCTATTATAAATACCTAAATCTGTAATTAAAGGAATTTTTGCAGGTCTTACTATTGCTATGACGATCTATTGGGTTACAAAAATGATAACAACGTGTTTACTAATGGTTAGGCAGTATTTTGATTCCATGATAGCATCAAGCAATAAGGGATGGTTATAACGACCCATCAAAATCTAAGTGCTGGAAACTGTTTTGAGCCACCTTAATTTAAGGCACCTACTTGATCACATTCGCTCTCTTCTTTTTGAGCACTGAATATTTCCTTGTCTTCATAACATTTCTTTTCCTCGTTACCTCCCTGAGTGCCTTGGTTTCGATTGATCTAGAGTACAATTAATGGACACGATTAGGTCATAAATTACCAGTAAGGTTGGTCTGTACGTGGATGTAATTGAGTTTCAAGACTAGTGAGTGCTGAACATTATCGACTGGAAATCTTGTTATATTTAGAACCCAACACAGCTTACTTGGTAGACATCTAGCCATTGAAAATCCTGAAGTTACTGGTTAAAATGTGAGCTTTGATAGGCTGGCAAGAGCTTCACATAATTAGCAAAAACTATCTCGTGAAAGACTACACCAGTGTCCTTTAAAACAGACTTACCGTGAAATCCATCACTACAAAACATTTGAGGCAACATCAAATTATTCAAATATTCCCTTAGGGAAACGTCTTACCGATCTCCTTCTGCGTCGTAACCACTGCAACAGATCACCACACGGAACGTACTCTAAAACTAGGAACTTGTGTTCCTGCAAAGTGCAACAACCAACCAGGGATACAATATTCTGGTGTGCACCCAACAGCTTCATCTGCTCTATCTCATGCAAAAACTCTTGTTTTTGGTCTTCGCTTGGATCATCTAGACACAAATAATATAATTAAATTCCTATTTACTACGATTAGAAGATTTAAAACTAGATTCGACGATCAATAGGCCATCTATTAGGCTTTGCTTCAGTCATGGTCTGAGTACATTCCGACAGGAAATTCAATTGAGTTTCATACTAAGACTTTCTTCTAGGTGAATTCTAAGAAGACTGGACCTACCCAAGTTGTGATACCATTTACCCTTTTGTTTATGATTTTGCTTGATGATTGCGATTACCTTGCAGTTTTTTGACTGCAACCACCTGGTTTGCCTCCTCGGGTTTCAGTGTTTTTTCAGTATCAAACACTTCTATTCCAACTCGTCTCTTTAGAGTTGCTTTGTAAACCACACCAAACGCTCCTCGGCCCAGCTCTTCCTCATGTTCTATTTGCTCGGGAAGAAGTTCCCACTTGTCAAGCGGTATAATTTCGCGAGCTGAACGAGCTGATCTGTGGAACGATGGAGAAATAGGTTATTAACCACAAAAATAGTTGTCATCAAGCAGTATAGTACTGAGTATCCTATTATTTTTACTGAAATCTGCTTAATCATAGCTTCGTAAAGAAAACCAGCCATTCTGTCTATAAGTTGCAAATGAGATACTAAGTTTTGCAATGGTTAAGACTGCAGCTAAACATATAGCATCAAAGCTATCGCGGCTTTCGAGCCAGAGTTATTGTTATTTCTTCTCAAAGACGTGCCAGCCCATCGCAGCCTAGCTCTGCACATTTCCTCAGGTTAAGGTGACACTGTGGAGTGACCCGTTAATATCCCGAGATGGAGAGATTTCTAAAACTGAATAGATTAAAACACAGTGTCCCCAGCCAACGCAACAACTTTGAGCACCAGTGCCGCTTAGTTAGTTGGGGTGGAGACTAAAAACTAGGGCGGTAAAATGCCCCGCCCTGGTGAAAATCGGTGAGCCAAAGAAGGAGAGAGGGGCTTGGCGCGAGAAGCGAAAGCTGCACCGTACTCCTCCCTCCTTACGCATCAACGTGTAACGCTAACTGTATAATGCTAAGATGTTCAGAATGTGCAAATGAATTTATTACGTTTTATCGTAGGTAGTATAACAACGACAGTGAATAACCTTTTGATTCGCTTGTGATGAGACCGTCTGTAGCGCCAGAAACCTAGAGCGAAACATAGCACCAGCAGCAGAATGAAGCCGATACCAGATGCGATGTAAATCATCCTTTCTTTGAAGATTGCGGTTTGTTGTATTGGTTCACCAGTACTCCCTTTTGTAGGCACTGAAAAAGAATAACTATCTAAGAGAGTCTGCAAGTTTAACTAATGATTGAGGACTAAAAACAAAAATCACTGGATGATCAAAATTCCAAAGGCTAGCAAATTTGAAGGAAGCTGTGAGTCCAATTTGTAAAATCCTTTTTTTTTAAGTTGAACAAGCATGCCTTCCTAAATTGAGTTC
>JAHPZR010011934.1:12500-35334 GCA_019787425.1 Platygyra sinensis
TACGTTACAAGAAATGTATTTTAACCAACAATTTAAGGGAATGGATATCCAGTAACGAAGGCCTATATAGTTAAAATCTCTCCTAGCTTAAATCCACCTTGGCATGATTTGAAAGATGAGAGTTAACGTTTGCTTTATTGGGCTGTTATATAATAAAGTTGAGCATAGAATGGGATGAAACTGTTTTCATGGACGTCTTCAAAGTTTAGACAGCGGAGCTTTAGATTTAGCAATAGAATACTATTTCAGTTTTTATGTAGCCTCTTCTAAACAAATGAAGGCTAGGATAATTCGCGATGCTGAGTTACTCAAACCCGAGAGTCCGAGACGCAAGCCGAGGGTTTGCAAAAGTTGAAAATCCTTCTAACTATCCAAGTGCTTAGATGAAGCTACGTACGCACAGAAAAAGTACTCTATTGCTTTTGTAAAATGATTCTTAAAAATACGTGCGAATCTAAAAACGTCACAATCCTGTTTACATAAGCACATCTAAACACACCTATCGACCAGTCAATGGGAGCGCGTGTACTATCTCAGTTATTTTATTTAATCACTTCGCTATTCATTTACAATTGACACGCAGCATTGTTCAAAGGTGGACGAAAGTAAATTGGATTCCGATTTTTATGGAAAAATAACAGTGTCTCAACCGTTTACGTTGGACTGTCTCTAAAGCATTGTAGCATATTGGACAAGAAAATAGAGATTAGGCCAGAAGAAAACCGCCTACTTTTGAAGTTGACTTGGAGTTCTTTCATGTCAGTTCCATACTGGTTGATGGCCTGGCAGGTGTAGTTTCCATCCTTGTACAAACGGATGGTTGCAGTGTCTGTTGTATTCGCCAGTACTTTAGAGGCCCGTACCAGTGCTGTGTATATGGGAGGAGTTCCTCTGGCTGAACATGACAGCATACCTCCTTGTATTGCTAAGAGAGCAGCTGGGAATGTTACCATTGGTGGAACTAATCGGTTAGAAATAGAAATATTTTACCCTTGATATTCATTGACTGATACATACCTGCTTACATTAATTTTAAATAAATCACAACTTGATGCATGTTAGTAATAGAGTCACAGATTACGTCATTATTTTACAAAACGGGATCCTGAATTGCAACGGATGTCTGCTACCTCTTGCGAGGCTGTTTAATAACGAGAGTTTCAATAATTAAGGGAATCATCGGAGACAACGATTACGGAAAAAATGCAACTACCTTGTCTTATCGATGTTTGTATCTGGGCTTCGTTCAGTGCGACATTGTAAACCTTCATTTCCGCGATTTTCCCTTTGAAATACTCATCCCTGCCACTTCTACTCCCTATTCGAACTTTCTGCATATTGGTTGCAATCTGATAACCTCTGCCAATGTTATACGAGGTTCTCAAATGTCCGTTGATATACAGGAAGTTACCTCCGTTGCTGTGATCGAAACTTGCTGCAACATGAACCCACTTTCCTACTGGAAGAACCTCAGGAGTTCTTATACTAGCAAAGCGCTGCAAAGTGCTGCGCACGACGATTTGAATAAACAATTTGCCTCTCATAATCCCCATACAGACTCCCCAATTAGAAACTCCGTAGCTGAATAGTGGTCCACTTTGGCCTTCGAGTGCAACCCAGCACATCAGTGAGATGGAGAACCGAGTGTCCAGACCTCCTTTATTTGGAAACTCGATGTAACTGCTAGGAGTGCCATAAAACATGTATCCTCCGCCTGGTTCGTTGTAGGGTCCGTTTGTAATCGCAACATCTCCCAGGGTTCCAAATGGCTGCCTGTTCTCTTTTTCTGATGCTTTATAGCGAGCATTCAAGGGGTAGAAGGCCATAGGTTCTGGCACAGCTACGAATTAGGAAAAAAAACATTATATACATCGTCACAGTACTGTTTACAACACGAGCAGCAGTGTTTTATTGGGTTTTAAAACACGAGGCGTAGCCGAGTGTTTTTAAACCCGATAAAACACGTACTGCAAGTGTTTTGAACGGCTTCAAAAATCCGCGATAACACCTACCTGCGAATTTTTCTACTGTTTCAAAAACTCGAGAAAACACGTGCATGCGAATTGTTGTGCGGGTTCAAAAACCCGAGAAAACTTGTGCATTTCAATCGACAAAAATTCTGTTGTTTTCGTCGAGAGCTTTTTTAGTCGAAGCTTTTTGCCTCAGTCCTCATTATTTCCTTAGAAGAGTCGTGGTCATTTGTAATGCCTCCAAAAAGAGCTTTTAGAAATTCTAAAAGTGAGGAGGAAGAAAGAAAATTTCTAGAAAAATCTGTTCCTAGATCCACACGATATGTAACTAAATGGTCGTTGAAAATTTTTGCCGAGTGGCAAGCTTCAAGAAAGAATAAAGACCCAAGCAAGGAAGAAGCAAGCTTCCACGTGGAACTCGATAAAGTTCAAGCTTTGGACACGAACATTGTCAATATGACACCGGAGTCTTTGAATCTTTGGTTGACAAGCGCACTGGACACCGTTCTAATGCACTGTTTCGATACCAAAAGAAAAGTGTTGAGGAAGAACGGAATGTGAGCGATTTATTGGGGCCACCTCGTGATGTAGTGGATGTAGTGGATGTTCCCGACTTAGATTTGAATTACGAAGTTAGGGATGAAGAATTATGTAACATGCCAATGCCCAGTGAAGTATTTCATATAGAGATGTCTAAGTCAGTGTTTCACAACTGCACGTTTAATTTTGCAAAAAAGTAAAACCATGTGTATCTTTGTATTGTAAATATTATCCAGGGAAATGAAATAAATATTGTGAACGCGGGGTGAACTATTTGTACGCCTGTTATGTTGGTTGTTAATGTGTGATTATCATTATACATGAATTTTTAATGTAATTGATTGAGATCTTTATATAAAGATTACTTGTGATCTTTATATAAAGATCATGGTAGTCGTTCTCATTAAAAATTCAGCGATAATTGTATTGTTTAGGCATTCAACCCCACTTTTCCCTGGGACTGAAATCAAGTCCCTTCCCTGGCTTTTCAGAATGACCATGTTTTACCAGGTATAAAGGTTCATGCACGTGATCAATTTGACGTCTCTGATAGGGTCATGTGCTTATGAATTATTAATGAGTTTTTGAAGGAAGTATAAAAGTACGACAGAAGTAGAAACATTCTATAGGACTGGAATTTCCGAGTTGTTTCACTGTGGTCATCTTAGCTCGCCCTTTGGAATTGGCCATTTGGTGTCGAATCTGCTTCAGTACGAGTCTCAGATAGCCTCAAAGATACCTAACGACTGACTACAAGGAAAAATGTTGCTACCTGGAGACCTTAAGACACGAGGGTCGTGGGTGTTATATAATGAACACTTTCTTATTACTAGCTGGACTAAAACGTATCACGTGACTTAGTTTAAAACTGCACGTGCGATTTCAGACTACTGGTAGTCAGTTTTTCCCTCGAAATTCAGCACTGATTATGAGAAGAGACTCTTAAACACTCATTGAAGTGACCCTTAAGGGAAAAACCGGCTGCCAGCGCTATAGCATAACTCCCAATGGCTAGCCTGCGTAGCTGGCGGGATTTTGTTTTGGTAGCAAAGCCGAGAGTGAACACAAGTGGCGAGATCGCCAGGGAATTGCTGAGGAGTAGAGTTAAATTTAAGTCAAGTTTTCGCCGATCGCGACTCCCCTAGTGGCTGAGGGCTTCGCACGCATGAGAATAAAATGGCGGATCCATCACCAAAACCCACTCGCTCATGAATCCCACCAGCTACGCAGGCTACCCCATGGCAAGATTTCATTAAAGCCCCATGAAGACAGCAGCTTGAACCTGGTATTTTCACTTAGTAATGACGTGCGGCTTGAAACCGCTGGAAATCAATTTAATGAGAGGCCTTTTGAGCCTGTGGAGGGAAGTAAGGTTTTTGAGTATATCTCCTTATGCGTTTGGCATGAAAAGTCCTTTGGGCACTCAAAAATTTTACTTGATTCAAAGGAGGCTCGATGCAAAATTCGAGAATTCAAAACTTGGTAGAATGCATTGCAAAATTTCACTGAAATTTGTATCGTTTTCCAAAGTCATTATCTATGTCTGACATCGTGCGATCTATATTCAATGCATTGATTGATTCTCTATATCGTTTCTATTGCTCCCAGCAGTCAGCCTTGCAGATACACGCCTTATACTCGCTCTTAGCAGTTTTGGTTTTATATATTGTTACCGATCTATCTATCTTCTGTGTCTTAATACGTTTTAAAGTTATTATCACAATTATAAAAGCATAGAGTGGTTTTCATTTGAGTGTCGAAAAGTAATTGTTTTCTTTTTTTAAACAATATTTAAGAACCAACCAATTTTTTTTTAATCGGAATCACAATATCATCTTTTTCCAAGTAATTGTACAGCGGAGGCAAACAGCTCTTTACACAGAGCAGCAAGACTTCGGCAGTACAGAAAATAGTGCTTCTTCTTCATGCAACAGGTGCATCGCAAAAAGGCCAGGCTGGTGATAGACAACAATTTTTCTCAAAAGGGTTGTATTTCAGGATACTAAAATTAAGTCGCAAGTGAGTGCGTGATATTGACGCTGAACGATCCCTAATATAAAAAAAAAGTATGTGCATTTCACCGGTAAGGTTATAAAATAGTAAAAGGTAAAACTGTTAAAATGTTTGACTAAACGTTTTCGATCTTGCGATCATCTTCAGAGTGATTGAATTTGCATACAACCAACTGTTTTATATTTCTGGTTATATTTGTGGTTTGATGAAAGAACAAAAATCGGCATTCAACTACCATTTTGTAGGAGAAATGAATTCGAAAGTAGGAAATTCATAACAAAACTTAACAAATACACCAAAGGGAAATTTAACTTCCATATCTTGTGGCAAACACGCAAGATTGAAACCCTCTTCAAACTCAAAGACAAAAACACTCATCCATCGCACGTAATATACAGAGGCACGTGTACTTGTAATCAAGTTTACATTGGTGAAACTGCACGCAATCTTGAAGTACGTGTCAACGAACATTCCGATATAAACAAACAATCGGAACCGGCCAAACACTTAAAGACACACCCTGAACACAAATTCACATGGGACATTTTGACTTAGGCTCACTCCTGGACAAAGAGGAAAATAAAAGAGGCATTTTACATCGCACGCTTCAATCCAGTCTTAAATAAACAAGTCCAGTCATTCCATCTTACTCTATACCCCATGGGAACTGGTATTACGTAACCACAAATATAAAACAGTTGGTTGTATGCAAATTCAATCACTCTGAAGATGATCGCAAGATTGAAAACGTTTAGTCAAACATTTTAACAGTTTTTACCTTTTACTATTTTATAAAAAAAAAGTAGTTACGGGCCCGAAACTGCAAGTACTTTAAGCTGGCTGGGCTTAAAAAATGCCCAGAGAAGACGATGTACGTATCTCTAACGGAAGACTGTTCCACCATTTAATTGATGAAAAGAGAAACTACGAACGTAAGGTGAGCAAAGATTCCTAGCAGAACGGAGACTATAACAAGATCTGTCAGAAACGAAATCTGGACATAGATCACATAGAGAAGGCGGAGCTAACTTAGAACTAAGTTTATGAAGTTTTCTTCTAACACTAAGATCGACCCAAGAAAGTTCATTTAAGGGATACCCTGCTTGTTCCTTTCAAGGCACCAGTTACGACATTCGCGCCTTCTATCAGTTGTAAACTTTCTAAAATCCATATCAACAAATTGGTTTTGCATCATCTACGCTACATGATTGGCTCAAAAAACTCGCGTCACTTTTTCATCCAATCAGAAGTAGAACCAAAAACCAATTTTAACTCACTCGCACTCGTTTTCCCGCGCTTTGCCTCAGCTACATGCCATTACTTTGATTAACTCACTGGATTGTCTGCGTCACTTGTGATTGGCCAGTGATAACTTTGGTTTTGGTTTTACGACACTCAATTAAAAAGCGCTCTAAACTCCAGTGAATTATCATTTCTTACAGGGTGACACAACAGCTGTGAAACTGATTAGAAATCCTCTCTTTTGAACTCCCCTGTCTGAGTGGAATTTTATCAAGGCGTATTTTCCAGATACAAGAACTGTCTTCCCAGTCTTGTGACCACAGTACTTGCCAAACACCCGATTCTTGTCATTTGAAATCTGTAGATAATCTCGGCTACAAAACAAAAAGAAATATGAACAAGTGACCTTCTGTAACAAGGGATCACTTCAACCTGAAACCCAAACTCTTCGTTCCCCTATGGCCAGCACTCGAGAACCGAGCGACCGTGCAAAGAAGTGATTCGAAATCAGAAACTATCTCACTTCCAGTTGCATTGTACATGCCTGGCTGATAATTATTCATGTGCTTTAATCGGGTCCCTGTTGTTTCGCTTCTGTTCGGTTTCATGGTTTTTTAAACAAATCAAAATCGATCCTGCAGCGGAACTCTCGAGAGATACTCGCTTGCGCAGTAAGGAGCGAAGACTCGAGGTACGAGCTTATGGTCATTGTCCAGTAATCACCCATGCGCACGTCGGTTTCTTAACTTTAAGTTTGAATTTCGTAATGTTTTGAGAGTGTAGCCAGTCATATTTATTCATTCATTCAGCCATTTGCCATATGAGCTGAGTGTGTAGCAGTAGCGTAACGTCTTACAGTGTGTTAAGTTAAAGAGTGGTTAAGCGTAACCGACTACCATTATAGTTTGTCAGTCCATTCTCATTAAAAGTTGTGTCGCACTATCTAAAATTAGTAAGTTTATACTAGTGTTCTTAAGCAAATATTGCAAGTGGTTTGGTTGAGTGACTTATTCTATCAATCTGACTGGAACCTGAGTAAAGCAAGCTCGGAAAGTGTAAAGGTTGGCACTCACTAAGGACATGAAGATGCGGGGTCGTGAAATGGGGAGAAGCCCGGGCCTTTCGTGCCTGTGTACGCATAGGACTCATGCTGCAGGGACAGTAAGCAAGCTGGCACACACAAAGAGGATAGTGGTTCATTTCTTTGTTGTAACGGAGACAGTTTCCGAGAGCAGTGCTCATGGTCCGACACTTTCAACTGGGGTCATTTTGTCCGTGTTTCGTGACTGACGAATTCGAACCAGCTGAAATACTTGCAACATTTTCGTTGTCCCAGCAACTTAAAAAGATTAGATAAGTTAAAAATTAAAGCCACACCAGCCTTAGCTGGTTTCAATGCGAGTCTTCTATCCTGGTCGAATTGGACTTTAGAGAGTTGGTTTTCGTGGAGGAAGGAAAACCGAACAATCCGGAGAAAAACCCTCGGAGCAAGGAGAGAGCCAAAAACAAACTCAACTCGCATGAAGTACCGCGCTTGAATCGAACCCACGCAACATTGGTGGGAGGTGAGCGCTCTCATCACTGCGCCAACTCTGCTCCCTTTTCTGCGCAAGCAAAACTTTCAAACCAGGAAAAATGTCGTTGCAACTTGTCCGCGCTTCTCGTCCACTAGTGTTTGCCGATCTTAAGAATCTAAATAAACATCTTTCCTCACGGCTTCTGACAAGACTGGATCATTAAAAAATGATGACGATAAAATTTAAGAAATAAGTATATTGAAAAACCCTATTATTTTGTCTCAGTACGCGGGCTATGATTGGTCAATTTAGCGGACCATATTTTACTATACGGCCCGCTAAGATTTATACCTGTATTCGTCGCCAAAATGTTCCTTGATTTATTCAATCCATTTTGAAATCACTAGTTATCCTTGCAATGTGATTGGCTCTCAAAACAAAACAACCAACAGATTTTAGGGCTTTTTTAAACTAATCAATCACCTTGCAGGAAAATGAAAGACAAAGAAGCTATTGTTTGGAAAATTTGGCTATTAAATTTTGTGATTTCAGAATGATCTAATGAAGTGGCAGTTGAACTTCGGGTCGTGCAATTTTGGTCTGAAATTATGCTTGTTATTTCAAATCAAAATCACGCGTATGATTTCAGACCAAATTGCAGTCCACTCAGTTCAATTACCATTATTTATCGCCAAGTTCTCTTAACTCATTTAGCAAGTAAAAGTTTAAAACTTTCCTTCACTTCTGAAATTGTGTATTAAAACCTGCTAACAACTTAAGAGTCACTCAAAGACGATTTCAGTTTGACTCGTTTTGCTTTAAGGCTCGTCAGAAATTTAAGCCGTTTCGCGGGAAAAGAAATCGTTCTCGAACCCGTCAGACACACGGTACAGTTGAAGGTAACACTTACTAACCTCGTCTTCTCGGTCCGTTCTGTAAGTTACGGATCCTCGGTTTTTCCCTTCGATTTATGGTCCGCGCGCTTCGCGCTTGGGTAATATTTCGATGGGGAAAAAAACTCGGTCCGTATCTTTGAGTACGACCCTCGAACTCAGTTACTAAGAGGTATCTATAGTCAGCGTCCGCCATTTGCGATGCAATGAAATCATTGATATCGCATAGTGAAGCGAAATATTATGTTTTTAAATTATCTTTCGTAATTTTATAGTGATTTTCTTCGTTTTGACATGGTACAAATAAAAGATGATAGCTGCGATCTCGCATGCAAAAAAAACAAAACAAAAAAAACAAAACAAAAGTGTGGCTGACTAGGGCTCTTTAACTTATATCTATAATTTAGTTTCGGACGTTTTCGTTCTTGTTACCAGGAGACTTCCGCACATTCAGATATTTCCATTCTTTTAAGAAAGTAATGGAGGTCGCCGGACCTCTCTCTATATTCACACTCAATAACACGCTAAAAGTCAGTACTTACTCGCAAGATATACTATCCTCCAGGTAAAGTTCGTTAATGGTAATATTAATCACCATGCCTTGTGGAATAGGAACCGAAGAAATACAATCTGTATTATTTGGGTAATCGTTACTTCTGAGTGTATTTTTAATCACTGGACCACACCCTGCATGTATCAAAGCAAAAGAATATAAAAACACAGTTAACATCGACGGAATAGTTATATTTCCCGGAATTGTTTGTTTAAAATGACCCTGAAAAGCCTTATTGGGAAGGTGCGTAGTCAATTTATCTTTTTGTTTATTTATCTTTTACTTTTTTAATATTGTAAATATATTTATTTCATTAACTATTTTTTTTTTATTTCTCGAACTTTTTTGTTTCAGTTTCAAAACCCTTCCAGAGCCTTACAAGCCACTTCAAGATACCAAAACACACAGCATGCTTCATGTCTCATTTCTACGCATCACATCTTCATGCTTTTTAGAAAGGATTTTAATTTTTCTATTTTTATTTTGCTTAGGTATGATTTTGTCCAAACCCTATTCTTTTGTAACTATGAAAGCAGCCACAATGAAACTGAGAGATTGTATTTTTGCGCGTCGACCAGCTTCGCTTTCAACAACGTTATTTCAAAAATTCAGATAATAGTCTTTGGTAGCTCGCAATTAGCAAAGCTATTAAAGGAGATCTACTTAACCTATGCAAGAGATCTATACTATCAACTCAACGAAGTTAAAAATAATTATTAAACAACTAAATAACAAAAGAGAAACTTTTCGATTAAAACAATGCAATTCTAACGCAAAATTGGCAAGAGCAGGCTCAAATGGTCTGTCTCTTCATACGATCTAAAAAAAAAAAAAGTAAAAACTGCTGAGAAGCGCTGGCCCGCAATGGGTTCGTGTTTTCTCTTCGTTCCGTTCGTGGTCTTCCTCTCTGCCGGGTTTATAACAGGACAGAACAACGTGAGTTGAGGCATTCCTTATTTGTTAATTATTTTAAAGAAAATTCGGCCATCCGAAAGTCTTGATAACCGTTCTGCTTTCTCGCGATTAACGTCAACTCAGTTTTTGTCAGATTCAATAAAAACTGACAACCATCGCATAGCCTACATACAACATCTGTAATATGGATGGTTTGTTTCGGGCATTAGGGTGGAGTGTTGCATGTTCGATGTTTTTAGTGGTAGGTAGTTTGTAGTCCAAACAGAACTCAGGGGATTTCGGAAACACAATAGGATATTTATTCCACACGAACGCAGTATTTCCACACAGGACTTCTCAACAAGCACACGCTAGGCTTGTAAATACACTTGACTTTAAACACACGGCCTCTTGCCAAAGATCCACGTAACCTCTGTTACACTTCACAAACACGACCTCTGTCGATTACACGCGACCTTCGTCACACTTCAGTAAACACTACTGTAAAACTCCTCAAACACTCCTGGGATAAAACCATCTAAACACTACACCGATTTACTTATATACTTTACAGCAAAACGTTCTAGAACTCTCCGGCTATACTACACCTTTTGCTCTTCATTTACAGAAAATAAACATTCATTTGGGTCAAAATTTGTTTCATTTAAGTCCATATACTCTCAATAACACCAATATGACCTTCATTTGCGCGTAAGGAATGTTCAAGAATAACATTTGCATATATGTTAACATTCAAAATCATCAAAAGATAAACACTACCATCCTTTGACATTCATTGACTGTAAATGTATTTTCATTTTGGTCGAAATCAAATTCGTTGTCACGAAACGACAGTCATTTACACTTTTGGACGATCCTTTTTCAACAAAAGACTTTCAATAACACAATTTGCAAGAGAACGCACAATCAATTGCATTATTATACAATCATATCCATGAAGGTAACAATCTTTAGTGCGATGGGACAAACATTACAGTGTTTTCTCCTAACGTTAAGAGAAAACAATCGCTCATTAGCGTAGTTCTTTTGAAAAGAGATACTCATAGAAAATTTGACTACAGAACAACAAGCAAACGGACCGTATGTATTTTTATAAAATCATATTTTCACAATCCTCCCCTTGCAGATATAAATTCGGCCACCTACGAAACTTTTTGTGTACAACTCTGAGCGAAATTGTATCGCACTCAGCTGTTGTAGCAAGCCCTATAACGAAGTATTGGTACCATTACGCGTACGGCAGCTAAATGTGGACAATGGTATCGTTTTATGCAAACGTATTTGCCACGATGCCTCAATAATAAAGTACTCAGTTAAAGGACCCTTGTCAGCCTCCGCCATTTTTGATGACATCGAAATTATTGATATAACATGGTGAAGCGAATCCTTATTGTTTTACTGTTAGCTGTGTTCCAGAAGGTACGTTTAATTATCTTGAGTAGTTCTACAGTGATTTTTCTTCGTTTCGACAGGCTCCGAATAAAATATAACGGCCAAATTCTCGCATGTACAAACCAAAACAAAGGTGTGGCTGACTAGGGCCCTTTAATTGAGGGATAAACCGTTCAGCGAATTTGATATTCGCTCTTTCAAAAATAAAGGTTATTATGACTGTAATGTTTGTCCCATCGCACTAAAGATTGTTACCTTCATGGATATGATTGTATAATAATGCAATTGATTGTGCGTTCTCATGCAAATTGTGTTATTGAAAGTCTTTTGTTGAAAAAGGATCGTCCAAAAGTGTAAATGATTGTCGTTTCGTGACAACGAATTTGATTTCGACCAAAATGAAAATATATTTACAGTCAATGAATGTCAAAGGATGGTATTGTTTATCTTCTGATCATTTTGAATGTTAACACATATGCAAATGTTATTCTTGAACGTTCCTTATGCGCAAATGAAGGTCGTATTGGTGTTATTGAGAGTGTAAAGACTGTAATGAAACAGATTTGGACACAAATGAATGTTTATTTTCTGTAAGTGAAGAGCAAAAGGTGTAAATAAAGTATCATTATAATATAAACTATTTACAGCAGCAGACGTAAACGACTAAAATAAATTGCGGAGTCACTGTGACAAGGCTGATTAAATATGCACGAAACTTCTAGATCAAATTAGCATACACTCGAATGTTCCAAGTGACGCAAGTCACGCCACAATTTTTCGTAACATGGAGAAAAGTCGGTCAAAAAAAAAGCTACAATGATGTACGTTGTATAAAACATAAAACGTGTTGACTTCTGAATATCGCAAGTCTAGTTCAGTGTTTCGCGACAAGGACGAGATGTCTATTAGGTTTAGGAGTAGTAGAAACAATTAAGCTAGCACTTCCATAAATTGATAACCCGCAATGATTACAAAAGAAAATTTTTAAGTCTTTTTTTCTTTTTTTCCAGAGAGGAGTCGAGTCGTGGAACAGCTTACGATCCTACTATACTTTCGCATTCGTAACTAGCAACGCTCTTCGCCTCCCACCTCAACAAGCTAATGCTAACTGCATTTTGCGTAAATTCTTTTCTCAGTTGACTATTTATGTTCTTTTACATTGTTAAGTTTAGATTATTGTGTGTAAGAATAAAATTGTTTTGTTGTTGTTGTTATTCTTGTTGTGAAGGTAATTCAAAAGTAAACCATGATAGCCACAGTTTTTGATTGAATCTACGCAGCTTTCTTGAAAAGCAGGTTATTCTTATTTTCATCTTATTATTTTGTGATTGGTCTGGATAAATTTAAAGAGAAAAAAACGATATTCTTGAGTTTAACCGAAACACGTTTCGGCAGACACATACTGTAAAGTTTACACTGATGGTGACAATTTTGCCATTGCAGTTGTCAGTTAAGTCGTCAGTCAGTCAGTCAGTCAGTCAGTCACTCAGTCACTCAGTCACTCAGTCAGTCACTCAGTCAATTGGTAACTGAGCTAGTTAGTTAGTGCGTGATTAATCATTGTGTGGACGAAGAACTTGCTTACCCTGTTAAGATAAAGTTGTCTTATCTTATCTTCCATTTGTATTTCTTGTTGGTCTTTTTTTCCATGACTTAGAAATAGACACGTCGCTTTGCTATGCTGTATTTTATGCCATCAGTAACATGTCCTTGCAAATTGCTTCCAGGGAAACTTCGCATGAATTCACAACATTTTCATAAGAACATATCAGACAGATTAAGAACATGAAAAATGCGTGGGAACAGATTCTGCTCCCCTGGAATCCCTCCCTTCGTCTGTTATGACTTACAAGAATTGTGTGTCAAATTCCTAGTACTTCGCAATTGAGTATGCATAGTGTTAGTTTCAAAATATCTTATCTTCTCACCTCCTTTTATTACGAAGTGCTTTACATCAGTTCCATACTTGCTGGTGGCCACACAGGTGTAGTTACCTTCCTGGTATAATTTACTGCTTGCAGTGTTAGTTGTGTTCGTCAGCACTGTAAAGTTTTGTATCAATGCTATGTATATGGGAGGGGTTCCAGTGGCTGAGCATGACACTTGGTTACCTGGCTCCACTCTCACCGCAGCATCTACAATCTTGGGTGGCACTAGTGAAGTAGTGTTTGGATTTAGTTAGCATTGTAATAATATATCTACTTACGGAGTGAATGGGAGGGTCAGACGGGAAGCCGTATGTCCTGACCGAGAGCCAAATATTTCCCGTGTGGCCCGATCTTGCTCAGTAAATAAGCATTACTATATGACCAGTTAGTGTTTAAAATTTTGAAAATTCTGTTTAAACCTAAATAGGACGCGACTAAGTAACATCAGATGGCTGTGCACGGGACAACTATATTTGAGAAAAATTCACAATAAAAGCTTCTCATTTGTTTATTCGCTTACTATTCATTGAGCGGAAAACACGGCTACTTATCCTAAGTAAGGGATCTATACTATTAAGCTCAAAGAAAAGTATCAAATTATTAAACAGATAAATAACAGAGGATAAATTTCTCGATTAAAACACTATAATTCTAACGCAAAATTAGCAATAACCGGTTCAAAAGGTCTGTGTCTTCATACGATCCAAAAAATCACAAAAACATGAATACTGCGGCTGAAAAGCACTCCTCATTCGG
Organism: Platygyra sinensis; assembly: GCA_019787425.1. Taxonomy (NCBI): domain Eukaryota; kingdom Metazoa; phylum Cnidaria; class Anthozoa; order Scleractinia; family Merulinidae; genus Platygyra; species Platygyra sinensis. The sequence goes on from JAHPZR010011934.1 coordinate 26,220, forward strand.
TTCGTGTCTCCCCCTTCACCTCTTTTCTGCTCTTGTTGCCTGCCGGGTTTATAACAGAAAAGATCACCGCGAGTTGAGGCAATACTTATTTGTTAATTAGTTTAAAAAGAGCGACCATTGAAAGCCCTTAATAAAGTCTGGTCTTGATGTGACTAACATGAACTCAGTTTTTGTCAGTTTTAATATAAACTGACAACCATCGTTTAGCCATCGTTGTAGATGATTTGTTCCGAGCATTGGGGTGGAGAAAAATCAGTCATTAAAGAATGTGAAAGAAAGCTACCACGATGCACAAGACTTGAAACGTGATGACTTCTAAATATCTCAGGTCTAGTTCAGTGTTTAGCGGAGTAACGTCTATTAGATTTAGGAGTAGTTAAAACAAGCCAGAACTTCCATAAACACAGAAGAAGTTTTTTTTTTCCTTTTTTTCCAAGCGGAGTCGAGTCAGGTGGAACAGCTTACGATCGCACTATTCTATGATCGTATCAGTTGCAACTAGCAAGGTTCTCCACCTCCCGCCTCGACAAGCTAATGCTAACTGCAGTTTGCGCAAATTCTTTTCCCAGTATACCATTTCTATTCATTTACATTGTTAAGTTGAGATTTTCGTGTGTATGAATAAAATTGTTGTTGTTGTTATTGTTAAGGTGTTTCAAAAGTAAACCATATCACCACAAATTTTGATTGAATCTACTCCGCTGTCTTGAAAAGCAGGTTATTGCTATTTTCATTTTATTTATAGATAATTACTGAGGCGAGCAGCATTATTGGATATAATAGGGAGTTTAAGATAACCACGACGGCAACGGCAACGGGAACGCCACTAAACAAAAGGTTTAATGAGCAGAACAATGGTTCTGCACGTGCGTTATAACTTTTTGTACATTTCTTTGCCGTCCTCTGCAAAACAACAACGTGAAATGACCAATTTTGCGTTGTCTGAAGAACGTGAACTACGACGGCTATTTTTTTGAAATTCTATTTCAAATTCGTTGCGGTGTCCCAGATTTAGTTTCGTGATAGCTTCGACAGTGATAAACAAAGTAAATGCCTTAAGAGTATCCCGAGATTCGTAGGTGAAATACAAATTCATTTTTTAATCGGCGTTGCCTTCGGCGTCGCCGTAGTAGCTTCTTAAACTCCCTAATGCAGGCAGCTGAGGCCGCAGGTCGAAGCTGCCTGCATTATATCCAATAATGCTGCTCGCCTCAGTAATTATCTATTATAATTACTGATCGTCATCCAAAGCCATTGTTTTCTGTCTGCAATTATATCACGGAATGCCGCCGCCCTTTATAGGGACCTTACGCATACAGCTGTTTCGACAAAGGTTGTCCAAAAGAAGCATAAAAGCGTACGCGACAATGCCGAAAGGCATTATGGTAAGACTGTCAGTTTGAGTCAACGAAAACATGACGGCAATGCTATCGAAAACGTCAGCTAGAAATACATGCTCACGCTTTGTTACTGACTTTGAGATATGAGTGAGTTTCAAAATTCAGTTAAATGATCCAACCATGAATTAGTAACAAAGGGTTAGGACTCACAGAGAAAGCATGATTCTGACGACTTTAACCTTACTCGCTTATTTTGTCATGCTTTGCAGAGAAAGTCGGAGAAATGTATCAAAAATCGTGGTTCACGTGCTGAGCCATCGCTAATGAACCCTTTGTTTTTGGACGCGTTTTGGTAGCGTGATAGCGAGAGAGAGCTTCAACGTGCATAAACCTGTGCATATTGCCACTTCACCAACGCTATATCATAGGAAGAACTCTTTCATCCAAATAGCTCGCTACCGTAGGCCTTCACTGGACGGTCGTGGCATCTTCGATTCTGGGCTTCACTACAAGTTGAATTTCTTTAATTGAATATCTCCCATACTACCTTTCGGCATTGTCGCGAACGCTCTAACCCTTCTTTTGGACAACCTTTCCCGAAACAGCTGTATACGGCGGCGACGGCGAGGACGACGCCTAGTAAAAATTGTGTTTTTATTTTATTTTGAAATCTCGCATTTATTGAGATCTATCTAGTGTGTTTGTTGGTATTAAAACATGCCTCAGCTTAATATGTTACGAATGCGTTAAAGTGTATATGACAGAATTTTTTTTATTTGCTCGATAAAATTTCCACAATGTACTGATAAGAAAAGCAAAACAAATTTTTCGATAGCGATTTTCCTCGCTAGTGTTTTAATGTATCAAAAGTGTCAAATTTCACTTCCGGTGGGGTACAAAACCGCGAGACCAAAAACAGCGGACTGGGAATGATTGTGACGTCATTTCAGGACTCGAAGCTTTGCTAAAAACAGATTTCTCCGACATTTTCTTATTTTCTTATAAACAGTGCACTTTTGTACCATTTTTTAGCGAATTTATTAGCTCAGAATCAGAAAATGTCGGAGAAATCTGTTTTTCGCAAAGCTCCGAGTCCTGAAATGACGTCACAATCATTGCCAGTCTCCTGGTTTTGGTCTCGCGGTTTTGTACCCCACCGGAAGTGAAATTTGACACTTTTGATACATTAAAACACCGGCAAGGAAAATCGCTATCGAAATATTTGTTTTGCTATTCTTATCAGTACATTGTGAAAATTTTATCGAGCAAATAAAAAAAATCTGTCATATACAGTACAGGTCAAAGGGATTGCAGCACCTACACGTGCGTAAAATGCGTGTAGTCTGTGTGTAGTATTCGTGGACAGTGCGTGAACAGTGCGTGTAATTAACTGCGTGTAAAATTTACTGATCAGGTACTTACATGCATTTGCGTGTAATTTCACCAGTGTGCGTGTTTTTAAGATTGGAGGAAGAAACTTTTGTTATTCATACATGCATTTGCGTGTGTGAATTAATAGCTAGCTTGTGTATGAATAACAAACAAGCACCTAACAAACAAATCCTCTTTCGTAATCTGTAACAGTCCGAACTTCTGCTTAACGTTGAAAATTAAATCTTAGAGATCTCTGAATTTCGTTTACATTTACGTTAAAATACAAACGATGTACGTTGTTGCGACATAATAGCGAAGAATCGAAACTTTCATAGCAAAATCTAAGCTTTTGTTCATTCTTCAATTCATCAGATTCGTGTCTGACCTTCTGACAGCGAGTTACTGTATTTTAATATGCGGTCATGCAAGCGAAACACATCTGAGAAATTTTGACCATATTTTTTTTGCTTTTAAATAGGTTTCTTCACCTCGGCGTGAATTTCCAATGCATTTTCGACTTATCTCTTATGCTGGGTTTTCGCAAATAGGTCACATATAGACTAACGCGTCCCACAAATTTGTTGTGGACTTCTCTGACTTAATCGGCTTGTGTTTTTAAGTGGTAATTACGTCAAAAGAAAAACATTCCGATTTTCATCCGCGGGTTAAGTTCAGACCGAGATGGAATAAGAAAACGTTTCCACTGCACAGGGTAGATTTTGGTCACGTGCTAGGCAACGATATTCATAGACGCAGATCGAATTTCATTTCAATCAGATCAAAACATGTTTTTCGCTTCTGAATACGTAATATTAATGACAAATCTTCAAAGTTTTTTAAACTTAAGAAGGATATCTGATGTTTAAAATTAACTGAAAATCTCAAGCGAAATAATGTTTTTTTTTGCTGTTATTTTCGTGTGCATCAAGCCTCAGTTCGTCAGTCGCTGACGCCCTTGTGGTTCCTCACGAAAGGAAAACACGACAAAGTTCTTGAATACCGGTAAACTCGTAACGCTTTGGAGTACGAAATATTTTAATGAATCTTCAAACTTAAAGTACACTGATTGCTGTAATTTAAAATTGAAAAGCGACATAAGTGTTTATGTTCTGTTACTGTATCTCATTGAATCCTTGCCGTGCTGCAGTCGCTGGCGCCGCTTGTTGTTGAAACTCGAACGGCAAAAAATATTTTTACTGTGAAGCGGTAAACCAGATTTAGTGAAACTGCTCGATTCTATCGGGAACGTTTTACGACCAGAAGCAAGAAGGCGAAAGATTAAACTATATCGCAGTGCAGTCCTATACGATAAATGTTACACACGGTAAATGTTTTGTTTTCATTACACGCACTTTTTAATATTCTGTTCTTACTACACGCACTTAATGAGTTCCAGTTGAACGACTGCGTGTAAAATTACACGCAATATCACGTCTACTGAGTCAAAGTTACACGCGTGTAATTACACGCATTTTGTGTGTTTTGCGTGTAAGGTGCGTGGACACTGCGTGGATACTGGTGGCACTGCGTAATGTGCGTGTAGTACACTGCGCTTTACGCGCGTGTAATGCTGCAATCCCTTTGACCGGTACTGTATTCACCTCCGAGCAGCCGAAGAAAAACAAAATGGCTTTTGTCGGCATATTGTCACAAATAAAGTTACTCTTTGGGCCACTAGTTATTCAGCTTGTGTGGTGTATACTAAAACAATTATTCACCTCAGTGTCAGTGAAAGTGGTGGATATTTACCTCCACTTCGGTGAATAATTGTTAGATAATACATGTAGCACAACGACAAGACAACATGGACACAATGCCACAAAAGTTTTTCTTGGGTCATTTTATGTGAGTTGATGCTATTGTGTTAGAACTGCAGTATACCTAGATGTTAAGAATGACACTGACACAGTATTCATGATTATAAACCGTGTAGTCTTGAATCTCTAAACATGGCACAATACCTTATGTACAGTATCTTTATTACATTAAGAAACTTGGCAGTTTTGGAAAGTATTTTAGTTTGTACAGCTTATGAAATTGTAGGGAATAATTTAGGGGAAAATCTGGTGCTTTATTTGAAAACTAAAATCTGTTGAGAAGCTTATTTGGGTTTATTAGATTCAAGCTAATTCACCTTTTCTACATTACTGGTAGATTTTACATGTAGTGTCACATGACTTATGATGGAAAAAAAAACTAGGAAAGGTCTCGACTGGCATTCTAGTGAACCATGCACTACATGTACGAACTTCCAAGTCGCTATTTCAACTTTGTAATCTTCCTGTTACTATGTAATTTTCCCTCTGCTTTAAGTCTTTTAACATGGGATAGTTCCAGCTTCAAAATGACAAAACAGAACAATAAGAACAATGTCAAAGCCACGAATACAGCAGGCCATTTCCACCAACCACAATGATGTAGACTACAAATGTAAAAGTTACTGTCTTTAGTACAATCGAACGAGTAATCACCATGATATGCTTTTATCCATGTAACTTGCCTTCTCTTGTTTTGTCTATGTGCACCAGAAAAAAATAATACTGGATTGCTGTTTTTTTTTTCTGCAATTCAGGGTATTGGGTATTGGGAATATGGTTTTTACAAGAACCATAGCACATGTATCTTTTAGCTGGGACCATTCTGTTTTAATACTACTTTATCTTGTGCCCATAATCTTTGTGGCAATAGAGGCTTCTGGTGACATACAGTATATAGAAGAAATTGTTCAATTAACATTCATTTGCTCTTGCTGTCACATAATACTGCACACTGATACAGGAACTGTTCTATGAATAAGATATTCAAGTTATGTTAAAATCTCAACAGCTGATAAGACTGCAAGTGTTAGAAGTGTTTACACAAGCACAGTGTTAAATTAACATACAGTAGTCTCTTGGCCTTCAAGAAAAGATAGAGTTTTGCATATTTTGTATGTTATAACTGTTTCCATGGAAACACACTGGGTATTTTATGATTACAGAGTCCTATAAAGCTTGGTTACATTGTGATCTTTTGATTGTGGTTTTATGCCGTAACACTGAAAACAATTGATAAATACTGTTTGACTATTACTGTAAAAACATCAGAACAAACCACGTGCAGTAGGCAACTTAAACTTCAATTTATAGCTACAGTGAAATAATGTACATGTAAATGTACATATGCCAAGTAATCTGCAGCAGTCTTAAGTTAAAACTGATTTGCTTTGAAAAATCATTGATTACATTAAAATCAATGAATAGTGTATCTCACAATGTGACTACTGTACTCTGACCAAGGCCATCTGACAATATTCTGTGCAAATTTAATAAAAGAAAACCTTTGATATACGGCTGTAGAGTGTGGACACGAGGTCATCAAAATCTCATCCAAAACTAAAGAGCCACTAAATGTTTCATCTTCATCAGACATAAGAGGTACTGCTGTAGATTTATGTCCATCTACAACTTTCCCGCTCAATAGTGTCCTTCGTTTGGAAACCAGCACATTTTGAATTTTGGAGTTATGGTAATGTGTGACAAAAAGCTAGTCTTGTTTGTCAAAAATATGCACTTACAGTGTACATATATCTTGTGATTTTTGGTCATTTTAGGAGATGAAGTATTAGGAAAAGTGCTTGTGGAAATGTGTTTTGGTTCAGTTCAGACAATCAGTCGACTAGATAGCCAAAGTAAATTCCAGATTTTTACACTACATGTACAATTATTTTCTGGCCACCATATTGGAGGACTAAAGAGATCCTCCAACATGGCTGCTCCATGCTACAGTAGCTTCAATAATTTTGTGCAAAAAAATTTGAGGAATATCTCAACTTTGGGACAACACACACCTTAAACTTAAAGAACTGTCTTTATTTATCGTATATAACATTATAATTTCTTGACCTTATCCACTGAATGTTTCTTTAATTTTTTTATTGCATGACAATGAACACACTTTATTACCAAAACATTTCCACCAAATTGTCGATCTAACCAATCTTGATATTAGAGAACAAATATGTAGATTTAGGTCTCTAAAAGTGGAGCTCTTGTTGTCGGATTAGGCTAACCCAGCTCAGGATAAGGTTGAATTTTGATTTGAGTTTTGTAACTTTGCAGTGGGGTCTCTGTATATTGTTTGGCCTTCTACTTTGAGTTTAATAATCACAAAACCAATACATAAAACAAAAGCTGTAAACAAAAAAAAAACATTTGTAGAGAAGAAACAGTGATAATTTGGTTTACTTTTAAACCTGGATTAGAGTTAACAGGCTTTGGAACAACCGGCTCTGTTTTCAACAAGTTCATTTGACATGAGCCCACAATCCAATCAAAAGCCAGCACTTGGCCAGCAGTCAACTTTAATAAAACATGTGACCTCAATGTGCTGTAAACTTGAGCCCATGATTTGACCATGTGATACTGGTCAGCAGACAACTTGATTTGATAGGTGCCAATTGATCATAACATGATGTCATGTATCAAAAAAGTACATGGTAAACCAAGGCTGCATGGCTCTGTCAACCTATTATTTGGAGTATGGCCGCCATCTTGAGCAACTCCACCGTTGTTGTCGTTGTATGTATGTGCTCACAAGCAATACTGCTAGCTATGATCACCATGAGAAAATCAACTCGTGGGTTTCCTTTTCTTTCCTATATGAGTACGGGGCTCCACTTGGCGGTTGGGCCACCGGAGCTCGGCTATAAATTTGTGACCATTCATGTAAGAATTTGTTTAGCTGGCCTTGGTTACTTAGGGTAGTCATACTGCACAGGGTAATTATCCTGTAGCAGCTAAATTTATGTAGGGTTGAATATTACCCCTATGAGATGAGTTAGCCATCTGGGATGTGTTATTTGATTGGGTACACTGTAATTCATCTTGAAGATGAGCTGGCAGACGAATCAGCCAAAGACTAACTTGGCTGCCTTATATTTTCATGTGGATAGTTTTGTTATCTCAAATGGAGAAATCATCTCCTCAATATATTTATATGGCAGCGTATACATGTAATCCCTCTCTGGTATAAATTTGGCCAAAAAAATGATAATAGTAATAATAATTATGATCGTAAAAATACTACTAATAATGATGGTGATGATGATGATGATAAGAAGAAGAGGAAAATTTTTATTGCGTTACTTCCCAATGGTTCAATGGCGCTTTACAAGTCACAATCACTTTACAAGTGTCTATTTTTTGGGATAAATAATTAAAATACTAATATTGGTCTTTTTTACAGTCCAAAATTGACTTGTTTGTCAACCGACTTGACTCTGTGGAATCAGTGATACCTTACGAATATGCAAGGTTTGTTTTCAAATTACAGTTCAGTGAGTTCTTTCTTAAGGCAGGTTCAACTAGCGATGGGCTCGTAGTCGGAGTTGTAATCGGAAGTGTAAAGTGATATGATCTAGTGAATTTAATCAAACTGACTGAGTCTTAAGTAGAACAACGCATCCTCTTATGACTCTGTTCCTTGCAATCCAATTAAAACTAAATTGTCAGAGTGGGAAGCTGAAGGGGAAGAATAAACCAATCACAATATATGTTCATTTCTGGGCCTTGTCATTTGGTTGGTTCTAATGTTTCTGCTTCCACTTCCACCAATCTAGTTTTCACTGGATCATAAGTGATGGAGTGGAGGTCGAAATTGGAAGAAATGACAATGTTCTGATTCGTCTTCCTCCAATTCTGTCGAGCATGTCACTTAACTTATGACACTGATTAATTTTTCCACTTTTCACTTGGTTGTAAGTACTCTGACTACAACTCCAACTCCGTCACTAGTGACAACCAGCCTTTAGAATTAAGAAATGTAGCTTTGTTGTTGAATGTAAGATATATTTCATCCACAGTTAACTTACATATAATCAAAGTCCAAAACAATGCATTAAGTGCCCACTTATCACTTTTACAAAAAGTATTCTGCATGTAGGTCATAGTTGTTGAGTCTTAATAATATCAGCTTTTTTGTTTAACATTTTCTTCCAGCTTTGATTTTTGTATCCCTCCTTCAAGTCAATCGTCACCTATGGAAAATCTTGGCCAGGTAGAATAACATTAGTTAGCTTAACGTTTACATGCACATTTTTTATGATTTCTAAAAATCACATTTGAAATATCATGTCATTAGTTATTAACAATACACTTCAAAAATATCTGTTAATATTTCTAAATAAAACATGTACGTGTATCTCTAGAAAAGCTACAAAATTAATTGTCATAATTCGGTACATAGGCTATGAATAGTCATAATTTGCACTATTATTTAAGCTTTGGACTTTTGTTACAGGGAAGCTGCATTTTTTTTAGCCAGAGGACAGTAATGTTTTCATATGTGTTATAATTGTTATTGTTATTATGATTATGATTATTAGTTATTGTTATTATTATATTGTTATTATTATTGTTGTT
>JAHPZR010011935.1:0-7500 GCA_019787425.1 Platygyra sinensis
CATACGTAATATCTCAAAAAGGAAGCAAACTTCAGGGAAAAAACATGCAGAACATTGTTTGACACACGGAAACAAAACTGCGTGCGAAATTTGGAGCGTTTTCGACAAAGTTCACTTTTCAGTAAAAACCTAACGCCCTTTTTCCACCGAAGCCTTCAATTGGTACAAAATAGCTACCAAATCCAAACTTTTTGGTTACCAGATACTAGTATGAAGGATCCGTGCATTACAAGAGAACAGTTCATTGGCATACATGACGTAGTCAATGATCAAGGATTTGCAATGCATTATACAACAAATTCAAACACTGTCCACTATTTGCAAGTTTTCTGATGTGTGAGAGTTGGATAGACTTCTTTCCTTATGTTGAATGTTTCAGAAACAAAGATCTTTCAACACGCAACATGTCTGAGAAAATAACGGTTATTGATCGTCAATTTGATCGTTTAAATTGATCGTCAACACAGAGAAATGTAGTTGCCATAATGGAGACTAAACCATGACTTTTGGTCACCAAGGATGAAATGTTAATAAGCTAGTTTCGAATTGTGCAGAAACAAAAGAACAGAGTCGAGGTTCAGGGAATAATTAGCATTTTGTATTGTTCAAAACAAAGGAAAATGCAATTATTCCCCTGAACCTCGACTCTGTTCTTTTGTTGCTGCACAATTCGAAACTAGCCTATTGCAATGGCGACCATATCAGTTGCAATTTCAAGCCCCTGGATGCCTTTTGAAAATACTATCCCTGTGTTAAGCCTACAGCCTTACAATAGGAAAGAGCTAAAGAAACCCTTTTTGGTTTTTCTGGGGGTTATTTCTGATTGCAATGCAGGATTCCTGCAATGGCAAGCTCAGGCAGAAACACTGAGAACCATAAGAGGGTCCCTTTTAAATGAGAGGCATGCATTGCATTACAGGAGGCTATGAACAAGAAAGCGTTTGCATGTAACTCAGATCAAGACTGCTCCCCAAGGATGCTAGTCAATTGCATGTCACTCCAAGCAATTGGGTTGGTTTCCCCAACAATTCACCATTAAAACTTGAATTGTGTGAAATGCTTTATATCCAGTTTTTTGAGGCAATAAGCTATTATTGGTGCTTAAAAAATAAGTTAATTTTAAATCGTTACTCTGTCTATTCAATGACTCAAAGTAACTTTTTCAACTTAAAATAGGTCAACTTCTTTACAACTTCTTTCAGTGTCATACCATCACAATGGCATCACATCTGAACTGTTTAAAATTGGGCTATACAATTCAACTTATTATTCCACTCCACTAAACCAAACCTTTTCCATTAAAAAAACAGTGAAGATTCTATGAACAGTTCTCCTATTCTTCCTCCTTGCTGGGCTTCATTGCTTTGCGTTTCATTCTGGCATACGGTCCAATTGCAGGATCAGTGATGAAATCGTAAAGTACCTTTGTCCAGGAGTGGTGCTGTGGCAAATCCTTGTAATACTCAGAGGCAATCTCCCTTACCAAGGGTAATCTGGAGCCAGGGACACTCGGAAAATCGTGATGTTCATTATGGTAACCCACGTTGAATGTCACAAGGTTCAAGGGGCCATAATATGAAAAGGTCTCAAAACCCTTTGCAAACATGTAGTGCTCAGAAATAAAATGCCCTGCCACTGGGTGAAGGCCCATCCCCAACAGAGAACTTGCAATCATGTACACCAATGCCTTGCCTCCCCAGTAATGCACCACTAGAGCATCAACACTAAACTGGATGACCATGTTGATAATTTCCAAAGCCAGGGGACTCTTTGGGTTCACGAACATTGGGCGCAGCGAGTAGAAAAATGGCTGAAATACCACCCACCAAAATTTGGTAATGGTGTTAAAAAAGAGTCGGGCTTCAAACTCTGTTGGCAAGTCAACATCCAGCTCTTCATCTCCCTGGTATCTGTGGTGCTCAAGGTGGTACTTCTTGAATGAGATGGCACATGGTACCCCAATAGGAAAATTAACCAGTAGGGAGAATATGCGGTTGTGCACAGGGCGAGCGTGACCAAAAGCCAAATTATGGGAGATCTCATGGATAGCTAAGAGGAGTGCATGATTGATGACTCCACCAATGGTGTATGCAGCCAAAAATAGAACAGGCCACGAGACCCCGCGCAGCAGGTAAGTCAAGGTAAACTGGATCAAAATCAACAAGAGTACTTGGTACTTGAAGTTTGGATCATACCCCATCAACTTCTTGATCTGTGGGTACTTAGCTGAAAACAAACCAAACCATAAACGTTACCTCAAGAGATTCAAAACACACCACTGACTTTACATGAAATCAAAGTGATTGCCATTTGACAATCAACTGTAAACAAAAATATTGTGGGCAAGGAAATAGTGAAAAACGGTTTGACAGCTTGATACTGGACTGATTTATCCATTCCCTAGAATGAATGGCAAATCAACAACAAATCATGAGGCCTCCTGCAGAGTCTCTTTCCTCTTTCCATTTTTTTAGGAATATCAAAGGAGGCTGTGCTCAGAGGGTAACCATTCCTACAATTAAAAAATAGATTCTCTGCACTTTGTTAAAAGTCATGTTTACTTGTACATCCTGCCTAACTCATGCAAGTAGGAAAATGTGCAAAATTAACAATGGGGTAAAATTGCTTTCTTAAATTTTGGATGGTCATATGCTGCAGATCTTTATCAGCTTTTAAAGCATCTCCAGGCATAGCCAATCAATAAAAAGCGATATCAGAAATCAATAAATTCATTCAATATCAATATTGGCATAAGCAATTAATAACAACCGATAACTCACAGAAAAACTTCTTTATTGTTATTGATTGGCAATCTATAACAATTGATAATTTCTGTCATCAGGAAAGTTGATTGTTATCGATTTATATAAAAATCTACAATAACCACCTAGACTATTAAAAGATGGCTTTGTTATTGTGTAAAATAATACCTGCAACAACACAAGATGTTCATCTTCAGCATGCTAGCTAGATTATCTTTTCCTTTCGGCCTACTACTGAGATCTATTAACACTCGCCTACAGCTCATGTTCCCACAGCATTTATCCCAAACGCCCACTTGTGTTTCTACAACTCATTAGTATAAATCTACTAGTGTTCCATTACAAATGCCATTCTCTGATTGGCTACACTACTCACTATCTTTTCTGTGATAGATAGTGAGCAGTGTAGCTGTGTGCGTTGGAGGCTGCTTCTTGGTGTTTTCTAAGTGTCTGTCAAGAGGATTTAGATAAAGTTTTGAACAACTAGTAGATTTATACTAAAACAAGTTATTCACTCTTGATTTCTATGTGTGTTAGTTGACTAGGGTTGCACCCTCGTCCACTATCATGAGATAGAAATCTCAAGCTCATAATCTAATTGTTTTTATAGAAACACAGTACATGTTTTCTATTTCTTGAAACAACGTTGCCAAGCATACTTTAAACTACAGGGCCGGGTTGTTCAAAGCCGGATTAAGCTAATTAGCGAGATTTTTGATTTCAGTTTTGTAACTTTTTGGTGTCGCTTTGTGTTTATATTGTTTGCCCTTCAGCCTTGGGCTGTAGTAATCTCAAACCACACCAAACATTATAAGAGAAAAACGTTTTTAAAACAAGAAAACGTAATGCTTCAGTTAATGCTTAACCCTGGATTACCGTTAACCGGCTTTCGAACAACCCGGCCCAGAACTATGACTTTAACTTCAATCTCAAGTGAAGCACTTCACTGTGAAAGGACTGCATTTAGCAATTAATGACTACGGGAACAGTGAATTTTGTTCGCCTTGATAAAAAAGAAAAGCAAAGTTTGAAAAATGTGCTGACGTTCCAGTGACAACATCAGGCCATCTAATCAACTGCACACTCTGATCTTGTGCAACAGCGGTCAACATTTCACAGATAACAAAGAACTGTTTCCCATTTGACATCATAGTTTTTCACAATGTTGCCTGCTCATGGCATTTAGGGGTAAACAGTTTCATTGTTAGATGTCATGTGACCATAAAAAAGCCAATGAATGGGCAGGCTGTAGCAGGAAAAACACCAACTATACAACAATTATACTTGTTATGCCTTCCAACTCAAATACACTTTCTGATTGGAGGAAAAGATGTCATGTGCAGTGTTTCAAAACTCACCCATTCCCTACACTTGATCAGGTTGTGCTCCCTTGAACCGCAGCAAATTTTATGAGCCAGCCGGTGTAAAGCAAACATTCTTCACGGTCTTTTTTTTCTAGTTTTGAGTTGGAAGGTATAACAAAACACTTTATGACTATCCCTGCGGGAAACAATGAGTTTTGTTTCCCCTCGACCTCAATGTTTGAGGGCCTTGGAGAAACAAAACTCACCGTTTCCCAGTCAAGAGTGCTTGTTATCTAATGGTCACAACATTACATGTATTTTTTTGGCTGGTGCAAATTTTCTGAATAAACAGGATCAATATCAGTATCTGGGAAACTGCGCAACTACCCCTCCCCTAACCCAACATGTTATAATAAAGTTAATAAGTTAGAGTTACTGTTGGGAGGGAGGGGTAGGTGCGAAGTTACCCAGATACTGAAATTGATCCAATCAACAACCTCATCTCGGCAATATAATTTGGATCAGCAATCATGTTTTGACTATATCTACACAACACTACTTCACTGGGATTGGCATGGCTCGAAATATGCATTTTATAATTTTAAAAGCTTAGTTAAAAATTCTTGAACATTTTTACAATACAAGCTCGTGAGCGTAAAAATATTCAAAAACGTAAAAATATTCAAAAACTCTTTTTGTAGAAGTCAGTCTAAAAAATTTGTCACAGTTCAGTTCATTCAGATCGGTTTTGTGCTTAAGCTTATAAGTTTAATTTCACTGAATTTAAGCTTAAGATTGCAAAATCACGGTTCGTGCATTGCACAACATTGCGGTCCAAATGATAGGCAAAGCTAAGTTACATGAACTTTTGACGAATGAAGCACATTTTGAATAAAGCCAACATTAAAACGGCACAAAAATCAACACAAACCGTCCGGTTTAACTTTCTGCGTACCGTACTTTTACTTCAGTTCAACGACCATGTGCTTTCAAGCAGACGCAAGGCAAAAGCTGACAAGACCGGCCCTTGGACACAATCGCGAGCAAGGTTATTTTTCGATCCAAAACTTAAAGTCTCCTTTCATTCAGATTCACCAAAAGCCATTTCAGTAAACTTAAAAATAAACGGTGCTACAAAATTAGTCTTTCGCCGGTAACTTTTCCGCATGTGTCCTTATTTGAAAGCATCGAAGCATGTAGTGACTGTAGTCCAAACGAGGCGCCCGGCGACACATTGAAAACACCAAAATTGTGAATTACGATTCGTTGAAACAAGTTCTTACCTAGAATTTCCTTTCTCCTTGAAGCATGTGGCTCGGCTGTGTAGGACCATTCAAAGTCAGTTCGCGATACTTGTCCTCCCATCGCTGTTCCTGCCGATAAAATCAACGATTCTGGCTTACATTCACCGGCAACGCCTCGATGGACTTGACTTGTTTCATAACGCCAGTGTCGGCAAGAGTCAGCTGTCAATCAAAATGCATTACCCAAGAAGCTCCATGGTATGGAGCAATAACCTCTGGACAACCTCTGTTGTTTTTAGTCCGCGATGCATGGACACCATTTATATACTCCCTTTGAATATATTTATTGAACAGAATCTGCGCCAACAGCCCATATCATCAAAGTCACCTGTCCTTCTTCGCACTGAAAATAGTCAAATCTAATTTACAGGTTCAAACAGGCCCAGACGACCCAGTGCATCTACCCACGAGGGTCTTCTTCGACTACCAATTGTATTGGGTCTCTTAATTTCTAGTCTGCATTTCATCTTCTTCGTTTTCACTCTCTGTTTCAGCGGTTAAACATGACTATTATTAGAAATCTTATGGACTAATTACTTGTTATGTGCACGTGGACATCGAGTGTCGATTCAACACATGATCAATCACCCCAGGAATATAGGGTTCATGCCGCAACAAGCGCCAGGCTGCCGGATTTTGTTTGGCTCTTACGGGAACGCTTGCTAGTCCGAGAACGCAGTCATATTTCCGGCTGGCGTTCACAGCCTATTCCTGAGGAGGCAATAACAAAATTGCATTTATACAACATCTCTTCATTGTTGTCAATGAGGGTCTGGAAGGTTATTATCGGGAACTCGGGATTTGACCAAAATACGGCGCGGGAATCGGGAAAACGATTAATATCTTGACGGGATCCGGGATTTGACTGCTTCCCGGGAAGAGTGACTTGCAAAAATTTGGGCGATGAGGGATTTTTTTCGCCTGTCTCTCGGGAATTCGGGAATAGTCACGACCCAAACAAACGTTCTAGTAGCTTCCCACGCAGATGAGGGCTTGTCACGCGTTCTTCCCCACTTTCAAAGAGTGTGTTGTTTCAACCAGATCCCAGAAAAGTGGCTCATGCTGTAAAAGTCAGCATCGACTCAATTGCTCAAGCTCTTCACTCTCTTCACAGATTCACATTTATTCAAATCTTGAGGGGATTTTCCAACAGCTTATAAACCGCTAGCTCTGCTACCGTAAGAGTTTTGGTCCCGTTTTATCTTGTGGCCACCGACGATACTTCTAGTTTGTTCTAGCGTGAGAACCATACCTCGGCTATCTGCAAACAGAAATTCAATGTTCCGCTAAGCGGCGACGAACACAACGACCTGCCCAACTTCGTAAAGCACTTAAAAACCTTCACTGGGTTAGCAGAAATCGCTAAGAGTAAAGTCCTCGGAGAAATCCCAGAGGTCACGATATCGTGCTCTTTCATCATACTGAGGTACATAAAGCTATTTCGTTTTTGCAGGAACCTTCAGAAACGCGCGTAAATTCAAAATATCTTACATTTATTAGCTGTTGTAGAAATAAGACTTTTTAAAGTATTTTTCTGGAAAAGAAAAACGGGATTCAAGATAGTTTATAAAAAAAAAGTGCGGGATGCGGGATTCTCGTGATAAAGGAGGGGGAATGCGGGATCGGGACCCCCTCCCCCTTCCAGATCCTGGTCAATAGATCACCAGGAAACAGAAAACGAGCCCCACTTTAAGACGACTGCATCCCTCTTTTAAACCCTTAAAATGAAAGTTGATGAATAACATTTCGAGAGAACATCAAGCATTACCAGAAGAAATGTTAACCGAAAACAAGTGGAAGATTTTCCCTAGCTACCCCTTCACATCATCTCAACTTGTGAAATACCTATCCTTTTTTTCTAATATAGATAGGATAGATAGGATCCTGCGTGTACTCTGATTGGTTAAAAACCTATGGTTGATCAGAGTTTAGAAAACAGCCCTAAGAAAATACGCGCGCTGCTTGGTTAAAACTCGTTGTTTCTATAACTCGATGGCAAGACGGAACCAGTACGAGCTGTTGACTATGGCAAGCCAAGCATGACAAAAGTGGGTTGAGTTGAAAATCACCTATCGAGTCTCAGTGATCGATGTGTGAGAATGAGAAATCACTGTGCGAGATTGGAAAATC
>JAHPZR010011935.1:10000-52500 GCA_019787425.1 Platygyra sinensis
CGCACAGTGATTTCTCATTCTCACACATCGATCACTGAGACTCGATAGGTGATTTTCAACTCAACCCACTTTTGTCATGCTTGGCTTGCCATAGTTGACGTATTAAATGATCGCCGGCCCGAGCAAAAAGGAAATTTACATTTTGATGATCAAAGTACAGAAGTAGTTTTTCCTTTCTTAGTCGCGGTGTTTTCTTAAAGAAATAGAAAACATGTTTCTCCGTGTTTTCTATCTAGTTTATTAAAGTATAAATCTACTAGTGTTCGATCACGAATGCCGTTTCTCTGATTGGCTACGTTACTCACTTACTGTGAGAGAAATGTAGAAACACTCGCCGTGTTTTCTACATTTCCCTCGTGTATCTCAAATACCCGTCGTGTTTTATCACAGTGTAATACACGGCTAAGGTTTCTTTATTTGTTTATTATAGCCTGCGAACAGGCTCCCGGTTCGGTTGGGTTTAGGGCGAGATAGCCGAGTGTAGTCGCTCGCCTTATTTTTTGTTTTTCCGACCTCGCTGGGAGCCTGTTTCGCAGGCTAGTTTATTATATCTGAAGAACCCTTTTCGGGCGGGGCCTCCCCGGCCGAAAAGGTATTGATAGGCCGACAGTCCTATTTGTACTCCGATTTTTGCAAGCCTGTGTGACACACTCGCTTCAAAAGATAAAAAAAAAAATGGCTTGTCAAAGCAGATAGTGGGCTGAAAATTCAAGTGACCGCTTGTTTTCGATCTCCCATCTGTTAAACTAGGCCCAGTGAGCGTCTTCTTTGGAGGCTGCGGATCTCTATCAAAACTAATTTTACTGTTTTGGTGGAACCTTTTTGCTCTAGAACATAATGCTACTTTTAACTTCCAAGAGTTTATTTGCTTCCTGACGCCCATAGGGGAGTAAGCAGCACACTTTACATAATTCCTGACGACCTCTGAATAAGCCTAAAAATCGCTCCAGGTGATAACAAAAAATAGAGAAATATAAAAAGGAACACGTTACGTGAGAAAGTGTGACAAAAGTGAAGACACAGCTTGCTCGCAGTCTCACATTGTCACCTTCCCACTTCCAGTCATGATCACGCTTTTGCAATAAAGAAGTTAATGTTTGTCATGTTTTCTATTTTGTTCATTAAAGTATGTTGCTAGCTTAACGCCACTAGACGGGAGCGAAGAAGAAGAACGGCGGCTGTTTTCGCAGACTACCGTTTGCGACGGCGGACTAAAATTTTTGTGAACGCGTTGAAAGAGGACTGGTAACGAGTCTTCAAAACATGGCCGCTTCCATATTCGTGCGAAGGGTTGCCAGCAGAACTTTTTCCCTTGGACCGTACGCGTCAAGTGTTTACATCTCAACTGCGCTTCTTCAGCGATCAGGAAAAAAAAGGGACTACTGAAAAGTTCGATGAAGTCGTAAATAAGGACAAGGTAGTGGTGTTCATGAAAGGAGTCCCTGCGCAACCCATGTGTGGTTTTAGTAACGCAGTGGTGCAGATTCTAGGGATGCATGGCGTTGAACACTACGGGAGTTACAATGTGCTAGAAGATGACGAGCTCAGACAAGGAGTTAAGGAATACTCTAGCTGGCCAACGGTCCCACAAGTTTACATGGGAGGAGAGTTCATCGGCGGCTGCGATATTATGTTGCAAATGCACCAAAATGGTGAACTGATTAATGAACTTAAGAAAATTGGGATAAGATCCTTGTTGTTAGACAAGGCCGAGGAAGATAAAAAGGACACCTAAGACAATTGCTTCTCCTAGCTGGGGGGAAGGGAACTAACGAAACAAACAAGACACTTCCTCAGAACGAGCTTTGATGCTTCTAAAAATTAATCGAGACGAACCATGCTTGCTGTATAAATTTTGTATTACGTAATACACTCGTAAAGTTTCATGAACGAGACAATCAAAACAACGTGTATTTCTAATGCAAGACACTTTTCTCATTACTTCATGCAGAATGTTAAAAAAATATCTGTGCTTTATAGTCTAGAGTGAGAGGTGTAACTATCTCAGGTTTGACAAACCAAAGTAGTCACCATCAGCTAAAATTTTGAAACACTCAAAATTTTGGAAGATTTTGCTGCAAAGTCAATTGCGACATTTGGATGACGTATGGTTTTATCTTTGAGAAAAAGATTATTGCTAAGGATAAAATTGAAAGACTACTCGAAGCACAAAGATGATTGTACTTAACTATAAAGAGTTACCAAGTGTCCTTTGATCTACCCAGAAAGGAGGGTGGTAAAGGGTATTTTCGTGACTCGTGATCGGCCCTTTTTTTCCCCGTGAAATGTGAAATGGCAATTTTTTACTTGTGAATCGTGATTTTCATAGTAGCTATGAAGCGTGATGTTGCAAAATTATTTTCCGTGAAACGAGAAATAAATGTTTGATTCACCGTGAACTGTGATTTTCATTGTCTTTTTTTTCGTGAATTATGAAAGGACCGTTTTATTTTCCGTGTAACGTGATCTAGACCCCCCCCCCCCCCCCCCTTCCCCCCCCTTACCACCCTCAGAAAGATTGAAGGAATTGGAAACTCTGCTCACAGGGTTACGTGAATATGGCAAAGGCACAACTGTACAAGCCCTTGGCAGGATATCGCTTATTTATTTAATATGCATCACTGTCAAAATAAAATTTGCCACTTTCTTGCAGCCACTTGAGGGACTGTTACTAGGGACATTACTCCTCATCTTTTGTTTTGAATCCAGTAACAGTCCAACAAGTGACTACAAAACCCGGGCTACAAAATGAGACATACCTCAGACATTTTGTCTTTTATAAAGTGGCAAACATTAAGAGTAAGAGAGAATTGCAGCAATGTCCATTAGATTTCTAATTTCAGTATGACATCATGCAATCTCTGAAACAGTGGACTTGACAAGATAGTTAAGCATCTTGCAATGGGTATTGGCCCCTAATCTGAATATCTCAATGTAGTTAACAATGAATTTCTGGTCAGGGTGTTTCTAAGCTGGTTTGATATGTATCCTGTTTGTTCTGAATTTATTGCAGTAACCTTCAGACAATGAAAAAGACAACTCGGACTAGTTTGAAATCATTTTGACCTGAAATTCATGTTAAATGACAATGCATTCACCACATTTTCACTCTTCAAACCCTTCTTTATTTGTTTGCACTATGATCATAATTATTTGTTTCTGTACAGCGACCATTATTATGTTTTATTTTCTATCGGTGCAGAAAGTCTCCTCAAATCTGATCGCCATCTTTCTTCAGATACAACCTCTAGTTGGAGAAAGACTATTTTCATGAATAGTTGAAATACACACACGGCTCAAGTCAGATGATCATGAACAATTATTCTTCAGAGAAGAATGACGCTGTTAGTAGCCAAACTTTTCATTCAAATGTGTTCGTCCATCTCCTGTCTGACCTGAAGGGGAAAAAAGACCAAAGGATTGAATTCGAGTTCCGCAATTTTCCTGCATGTCTAGTAAATTGCTATAACTATCGAGCAAATAGATAATAGATTATTGTGTTTGAAGAGTTATCTAGATAATATACAGTTCTAAGTTGTCACAGGCAAGATTGAAATAGTCATAGATGTACTGGAAAAATATTCTAGAAAAATACTTCCCTTCAGCACTAAAGCATTATGTCATCAAAAAGTCACTTAATCATTTTTTTTCATATTAGTTGCTTCCCTCAACTGTCAACCCCTTCCCCCAAAAAGAGAAAGTCCATAAGGGTAAACAGAAATAATGGAAAAGTGTCTGGAAATGTAGCCAAAACATAAGGTAATTCCACTGAAATAGAACATGCACTTAGTTTTTTGGATTGGTTGTTTATATTATAGAAACTTGAATTTTGAAATAAAAATAAGGGGTCCAGCAGCACCTTGTTAAAACCAGAAGCTTAGCTGATAAGCTTCTGGTTAAAACCCATAAATCCTTATAATAGCGCCATGATTATAGTCAGGATTGCTTGCTAAATTCACATTTCTGACTGTTTCTTGTTCTACACTAAGAACTGTTCCATATTTATTTTACATAGAGAAATTTATTTACTCAATTGAAAACAACAGAAAAAAATGATGTCACGGTACTTGCTTTTGAGAAAATGACCATTCACCTCTATGGCCATAAAGAAAAAGCTGCTATTTTTTAATGCGCACACACTGATCACATGAAATTATGCTCAGTAGAGATGCACAATGCAATACTGGGGATTGACCTTAGCAATACAAAGTTAACTGCGGCAGATCTAAGGGATTCAGCTGAACCCCCTAAATAAAAAAAATGAGACATTAAAACACACTGGCTTGGCTTCAGAATGCTGGAATTTCTAAGGACCTCAATTTTCTGGGTTACATGTAGGATACCCCCGGCCTGCCTACAGGGGACCACCAAAGGCAATGCAAATCTCAAACCCACTTCTGTCAAATCCTTTATCCACTCCAGGTTAATATACATGAATGGTTTAAACATGTATCTCATTCTGTAAAGTGTTATGTTGGCTTGCACATGACATCATTTTCTAAAATCTAAAACTAAAGAGCCACCAAAGTTGTTATCCATATCAGGCATAAGAGGGGGTAAATTTATATCTGTGTACCACTTTTCACCTCAGTAGCTTGCTTTGGCTGGGAACCAGCCCATTTTTAAATTCTCGGGCTATGGCAGTGCATGACATAAAGCTATGAACGCATTTGTCGAAAAAAAAACATACTTATCTCGTGATTTTTAGCCTATTCAGAAGTTTAAGTATTAGGAAAAGTGCTTATATGTAAATGCTTGTTTTAACAGTACAGACAATCAGTCGCCTAGATAGCAAAAGTAAATTTCAGATGTTAACACTATTTTCCAGCCACCAAATTGGTGTCCCATGGAGGAACACCAACATGGCAGCTCCATACTGGGTTCTGTAAATTTGTGCAAAATGTTTCGTTAAATATCTAAAGTTTAGATATAACACACAGACTTAAAACTTGGAGAAGTGTTTTCTTTATCAATCTCTTACAACATCACAATTTCTCAGCTTAATCCACTGAGTGGTTTTTCAAATTATTTTTTTTATTGTATGACAATGCAAGCCAAAACGAGCTGTCTACTGATGAGCAGCAAAAGGAAAATATCCCCAGAAATGAACTGGCACAGTATTTGATAGGTAAACAGACCTTCGGGTGGTAGCCATGCTGCGTATGTAGGATCATTCACAGCCTGCCACTGAGTGGGAACATTGTAAGATCGCTTTTTCTTCTTCTTTGGAATTTTCTCACTCTGCAAACAAAATGAGAGCAAAGAGAATTACACAAGATAACTACCGACAGAATGTCATAAAAATTCAAACGAATCAAAGTAAAAGGTGTGCCTTCCGGGCATCAAACTTGCAAAAATTTATGTAAAGATTTAACAAACACATTTTTCCAAAATAATAATGGGTTACACTCTTGTAGGCTACGGAAAAATTCGCTCAATTTGCATTTTAACATCCAAAAATTTTTTTACTTTCTTTCAATCACCCAGAATTAAGCGACTAGCAATAAAAAGAGATAATTCTATACTTCAAATTAAATTGCCCAACTATGTGAATATAAACAATGTACAGAGACAGAGACTGATGTTCTAAGAAACTTAAGGTAAAAATCCTGACTCACATTTTCTTGACCTGCTATGTTTTGTTCTTGTTGTGTATCTGTTTCTCCTTCTGATACGTTTCTCTTTCTCCCTTGTTGACTTTCACCATATTCTGGTGGCATGTTACAAGTTTCATTTTCTTCTATCTTTACAGTCTCATTTCTGTCGTCTGTTTTCACAACCTTTTTTGGTTTTCTATTTGTTCTATTCTGTGAAGAGGGTGTGACAGGAACAGCAAATTCTTGTTTCTTTTCTGCAGAATTTGATGGATGGTTGTCTTTGTTTTCCTTGGAGACTGAACGCTCTTCAGCAGAGCTTTCCTTCAGTATCACTTGTTGTAATAATGCTGATGATTCATGCCTAGAGTCAGTATTTTTGTCCACTGTTGTATTTGGAGTAGAATCACTTGATTTACTTTCAGACTCGGTGCCTTTAGATGCCTCATCTAAAATTGTCATAAAAACATTTTTCATTACATATATGTACAGCTAATCTCAGATGCCTTTAATGAAGGCACTTTTGTTGTATAACCCCAAATTAAATTCAAATTAACTTAGTTTTAACTCACGTTTTGTATCTACCAGACTAGTACACTGAAATGAAACTTACAAAACAATGCCTACTTACTGTTCACAGGAAGCAATCCAGTTGAAGGTGCCCTGGACAGAACAAAAGAAAAACATAATACTTAGCAATTATTGCCAAGAACATTAGAAATGGTGATGACCAAAACTGTCCTCTAATATTGGTTAAAACTTAGGTTGTATTATTATTATCGGGATTAACTATTTCTGTTTGGTTGGGTTGTTTAGGCTTTTATCATGTTCTACTGGGGTAAACCCATTTTCAGTCGGTTTGGTTGATCAACTTTTTCGACCAGCCCCAAACTATGTTGTGGAAGTGAGAAGCATGGTGGCCTCATCATAAGTGTCCTTGTCTCCGAATCGAGCAGTAGGGGTTCAAGCCCTGGCCAGGGACATTGTGTTGTGTTCTTGAGCAAGACACTTTACTCTCACAGTGCCTGTCTCCACCCAGGTGCACAAATGGGTAGTGGCAAACTTAATGCTAGGGGTCACCCTGCGATGGACTCACATCCCATCCAGTGAGGCTCAGTAGAAATACTCCTAGTCAGTTCATGCTACAGAAACTGGGATAAGCTCTAACCTGATGGGCCACTGGGCTCGTGTGCAGGCTTAACCTTAACAAACCAGGTTGAAATGGTTAAAAATTAAATAAATGCATTTGGTTGAATATGTCACATTATTCTCACAAAAACAGTTAGAAAAGTTTCTATTGCAAAACATCAACCATATCAATCCAAACGGGAATGGTTGAAAACGGTTGATTCCAACTATTACGCTATCATTACACTATGTATTTATTTACTAGACAAGTCATAAGAAATGTTACAAATAATTAACAACTTACTCTGCAACTGCAGGAAGACTAGCTGGCTTGGCAATATTCACAAGTTTTACAAGTCTCTGTCTTTCCTACATGAAGTGCAGAAAAAAAACAGTCAAAGGTCTTATAATGGCAATGGTTACATGAGGGCAGCAGACAGGTAAGGATGAACGACATAAGTAAGGCAAGTTCAGTAATATAAAAAAATTGCTATCATATGTCAACCAGGGAAAATAAGAAACTACATACTACAATATGTTTCAGAGCTTAGTACCTTAAAAGGCTGCCCGAGTGATTAATAGCCTCTGGTTTATATTTCAGTAAGTGACTAGAAGTAATAATATTCTTAGATGGATGCTGGGCCATTTGTGGATTTACCCCTTGCTCCTGGAAGAATTTTGTTAAGCCGTCCCAACAATTCCTCTTTCTGGTTTTTTCTAAGGATCACCCATGCCTTTTGCCTGAAAGACTTCATGTTAAAATTTGGGCCTCACTGATGATTAATGAAGAAAAGAAAACAATGAAGGCCTTGTTTTTAAAACTGTAGAACCAATATGTTATCATAAGTGAATTAATATAGAGCCCCAAAAGCATTTGATGGAATTTTTTAATCTACAAAATTGTTGGTCTGAAATATTTAGTTGTAAAGTGCCATGAGCCTACGAATATGGCACTATAGAAATCCTTATTTGAAAGTAATGTAACACAAGCGTGGGACCTAGAAAAAATCTGAGTCCTGATAGGATTTGAACCTATGACCTTCCGAACACCGGGCGGACACTCTATCCACTGGGCTACGAGAACTCATCGAGAGCCAGGTCCTTTAACTGAGTTCTTACATGACATATCTCCTGCCTCCTGCCTCCTCCTTATCATAATTATTTACTATTATAATCATCTATTATTTCTGATAAAATAAAAGACCCACATCAAGGTGTTACACAAGTTACTGGTAGGTCTTCTTCCTTCTCTGTTTCCTCTTAAAATACATTATTGCTAACTAGTCTAACAGTACTATAGTACATGTATGTCAAGCACCTTTTTCAGTTCAAATACTTTTCTTCTGATCTGAGTCCTTGTTGTCTTGTCCATTGAGGTTCCAAGTGAGCTCATGTAATCATCTAATGAGTCAGCAGCTCCAGCATTTGAGCCATTCTTACCTAAACAAAGGGTCAAAGTATGTTTTGTTGGATTCCCTTTGAAAAAAATTATTAACCAGTCTTACTAACCAATCACAAGGGCCATACTGGCAAATATTGGCCCGAAGTCGTGACAGAACAGAACAAGCATAGTAAGGTCTTTACAATAAAGGCCAAGGGGCAATATTCCCAGTTACTGTTCAAACAAGCTAGTTTAGTACATGTACTGAGTAGTTTCATTTAAAAAAAATTAGTCACAGCTTATGACCATTTTCATGGAAACAGCCAGTATGATCAAGAAAGAACTAATCAGAATGCCACATCAATTTACGTCCAGACTACCTAGTGTAAAGCTTGCTATGCAATAAAAGTATAAATCTACTAGCATTCCATCACAAATGCCACTCTCTGATTAGCTATGCTACTCACTATCTATTTAACAATTAGACTACAAGCCCAAGTTTTCTACGAGCAGATAGTCCACGGGGTGCAGGCTCTAAGTTAACTATCGCTCGTAGAAAACAAGGGCGAGTAGTCTAATTGTTTTAGTATAAATTTACCGTAGTCTCATTGCATAAAAAGAAAAAAATGTCAAGTAACACATAGAAAAGAACTGTTTTATTATGTTACATCAGGTTCAAACGTGATGCACAATGTGCACTGATACGTAACTGTTTTCTATCAGCAGATAGAAAACGGTAATAAAGCCAATCAAATTCACAGATTCACTATAGACTGCGGTAAATTTATACTAATCTTTGATAGAGAGCCAGTAATGTAGCCGTGTGCGCTTGTTAAAAAAACAATGGCTGCTTCTTCTTCTTCTTCTTCTTACATGTAGCATTTTCAAAGTGTCTGTGAAGAGGATTTAGGTAAAGTTTTGAACGATTAGTAGATTTATTGAATGGCATATTACGCAGTTGGGAATCCTTATGTGATATAAGGCCAGATTGCCACCATCATATTTTGATGCTAGCGGGACTTCAAACGTGATGTTTGACGAGTTCGCTGAAAGGCCTCTGATGAGTCCCTTGGCAGGGATGAAACATGCGTATGTAAGGCTAGCCATTGTAATATCCTTTCACACTTTTAGTAGATTTATACTAGAACAATTAGATTAATCACTCACTCCATCATCAACTATCATGGAACAGAAATCTCGAGCTCAAAATCTCATTGTTTCATAGTTACTGTAAGTAAAAAATACTTTGCCAATTGGCAGGGGCCAAATCTGGTTTGACCCAGGGACATCCAGATCTCAAACTTTTCAGTCTTTTTTAGAAAATGTACTCAGCTTATAGCTGCTACAGTGTACCTCCAGTGTCAACAGCAACCAATTTAAAATCTTTCAAACTTACCAGCTACATCTTGCTGCAATTTGTTTTCAAAACTCTTGATTTCATCATCCAATGTCTGAACTTTTAATGTCTTCAACCAATCAAAGACACATTTAGTAAAAACTGATTTTTATATTGATCAACACAAATGTTAATATTATTTTCTCAAAATGTTTACATAATTATTAGTAAGACCAGAAAATTACAGTATGAAATAGATTCTGTGCAAATAATCTGCTCAAACGTCATTAAAGTGGTACTATGATCAAATTTTTACCCCTTGATATTTTAGATGTATCACATAGAATTCCATGAAAGAATCAAAATGCTGTTTACTGTTTGCAAATATCTGCATTAGTTCCAGAGATATTAAAGTTTGAAAAATGTGTAAAATATGCAAATGAGATCACTGATGACGTCATACACTCAACCCAATATTATCTTAATAATAACAATAATGGGCGATTCCAGAAAATATCCATACCTATACCATGGACGGCTTTTTGGATTTCCGAAGGGGAGGGGGGGTTCACGATTACGGAATTCTGAGGGCATGGGGGGGTATTTACGTTTGGAAATCCGAAGGCATGGGGGGGTTTCACAGGTGGGATTTCTGGAGTAGAAAGTGTAGAGTTAGTTCTTTGTAAACGCTATTGTTGTGGACTTTTGTATTTCGTAAATAAACCATGAACGTATGACTGGGAAAGCCGAAGACAAACATCGATAGATCAGACACGTATTTACGCTCGTAACTTATATAAGTGAACAGTAAAACGTGGGTTTCACACTTACCTTGATAAAATAATTTCTTGTCACATGAATAAAATCTACAAATGAATCTTACAGCTTGCATCTTGTTTACTCCCGTGCGATAAACAGTAAAAAACCTCGTACCAGTCCCTCGCTTCCAAGGAACGCCTGCCAGATTATTAAGGTGGCCGAACACAGTTTTAGCGCGCGCTCTTGCTGATGTGATTCAGCGCGCGCACAATCCTTGCAAAAACAAACATGCCGTTGATACAACGATCATTTTATTTGCTCAATGTCCGCTCTATCTTTGCTATTTTTCTTCGTAATTGAACGCAGTGTGTTAATGGCTTTAGTGTTGTACAACGAAGGTATGTTTGTGGGCGTTTTTAATAAAACAATTATTCCACTCGCGCTTGTTGGATATGAGATGATACGCACCTTGTTGGCTATCTATCATCTCATATCCAACGCGCGCTCATGGAATAATTGTTAAATATATTATAATCGACCGGATCTTTTATAATGGTACATATCATGTACACTACATGAGGCACATGATTCGAGAACACTTTTAGTGCACACTACATGAAGTATAAAAGGACGCAACATGGAAAGATCGTTATTTGACCACTGAAAGATTTAAACAGTCTGAATTCGAGCTATTTTGCTCTGTTAACGTCAAAACAACACAAGGAAACAAGGAAAAGTAAGATTACCGTAAGTGGTGTTTATTTTTATAGCCAAATTCACTTAAAAAGGAGTTCGCACAGTCCGGCCACTAGCGGTAGGTTTTTCTTGTCGCTCAAGAGTGAAGCTTCAGCTTGTCGGCTAGCACCGCCAGATCACAGCCTCGAGGAGGCATAAATTCATGTTCGTTTGTTCATATAGGCGTTGCTAAGTCGAAAATCTACCTCCAAAAAAAACACGGAAATTCCGAAGGGGAGGGGGGGTTCACGATTATGGAATTCTGAGGGCATGGGGGGGGTAACGCATTTTGGAATTTCCGAAGGCATGGGGGGGTTAAAAAATGGAAGCCGTCCGTGGTTGGGTATGGATATTTTCTGGAATTGCCCAATAATAACTTTATTATTTCTATAGCGCAAATACATTACAATATGATCTAATGCGCTTTACATAATAATAATAATAATAATAATGATAATAATAATAATAATAATAATAAAAACATTGAAATGATTATAATACTACAAATGGATATTAGGTAAAAAATATTGTATCAATATAAACTATAGGCTAGTTTAAAATAATGACTTTTCAATTGTGTCATAAGTACATAAATAGAGCTATCTTGGCCAATTTGCAGTGCAGATTATTGAAACTTGGCACGCTAATAGTTCTATAGGAAACATACTTGTGGCTATAAAAATTCTGTTCTCATGGCAACTCACTCCGTTCCAATCCCCACCCACTTGATTTCAATATGTTAGTGATTTCAGCTCGAAAAATGCTAAACAGGGCCATAAACTCAAGCTGACATATTTATATGCTTGCTGGATCATACATACGAGGCACAATTCGCAAATGTGAAAATAGAATGCTGAAGGTGGCCAGAAATGCCTATAAATATTGGGGTGGTCTGGAACCCAGTGTGTTGCCATGGTAACAAAAGTTTTAAGCTCAGTTTGTGTCACACCTTTAATAGAATATTTCTGCAAAGAATCAAACATTTCTGATACAAATTGGCTGAGATATCTTTTTTCATCATATTTGATCAAAATTTGGTTGAGTATATGACATCATCATCTGGCTAATTTGCATATTTTAAAAACTTGAATATCTCTGGAACGAAAAGAGATATTTGAAAAAAGTAAACGGCATTTTTCTTCTCATACAGACTACTAGTGTATGTATTAAAATGGCTTCAATAGGAAGGATGCGATTTTCGTCATAGTACCAACTTAAAGAGGCCCTGCCAGGGTAAATTCCGACAAGCGACATGGGCAAAAAAGTAGCGACAGCGACCAAATGAAATAGCGACAAACGACGGTCATTCTATTAAAAAATGCCGACAGCGACTTCAAAGCCGAAAATTAGCGACAAAGAATTGAATTAGTTTGGCATATTGTGATTTTCTTTGAGCTTCAAAACTCATAAAAGGACATGAAAAGCAGAAAATAGGCCAAATATCTTCGGTTTGCAGCGCAGTTAGTGTAGCGCGTGTCGTACACAAATAAGCAATGGCCCTGGGAGGTCCTGGGAACCAGTCTGTCGGTCACGCGACAAATTGCGGCATGCTCGACCTCGGAGCTATTTGAGATCATTTTTGCTTGCGCTTTCCTTCTTGTCGATCTGTGATCTGTCGCGTCAATCTTTTAATCTGTGATATTCTTGACATTCTTCGGTTATGGGAAAAAAGCATAAGAAGAAAACGTCTCACAAGAATGACAAAGAAGACAAGGGAAGCAAGTTCAAAAGGTCTCGGAAGAAGAAAAGTCAAAAAAGGGAAGGAAGGTCAGAAAGAAGAGAAGGCCGCCATCGTGACCACCGGGAGTTGGGAAAAAAATCACACAAAGAGCTCGGTAAGATGTCTAAGATGACTAAGATGACCCTCAAAGATGTCTTTTTTGCTTAGATGTTTGAGGTATTGAGGCCCCTTTTGGATCATCGAGACGTTCCTACTAAGACTTATACGTCTAATAAGATCCTTTGACATTTTAGTCTGACATTTTAGGTCATTTTACCGTATTTTGTCTATTTTCGCCCATTTTGGAAAACCGCACAGACCGTTTTGTCAAAGTCACGCAATAAAGACTAATTTTAAATTAAAAGGTAAAAAATCGAAACCATTCAGCAACAGAAGTCACACAAGCTACCCAGACCGTTCGATCTAAACATCAGCGTACTAACCACTGATCTCACCATTAGGCCAGAGTGCCTGCGAAAACTGAAAGAAAATGAAGGGATGATGTTTGTCCTTTGCACCCAACAGTATTTATTTTCACACCGGGAAGAAGAGAGTGGAAAAACAATAGGAGGAGGAGACCAAGACACCAAGCTCGAATCACCGACATACGTCTAACGCGTAAACCACTCGACCACGATAATGTGACGGTAATTTAACTGTTGGGACATTATTGATAAGGTCAGTTTATCAAAAAAATGTTTTCTCAGTTATGTTACGGGTTCGATACAAGAAGTGTGCCACTGCACAGCTGTAACGCACCGTTGTTCGTCATTTACTTAAAATTCCGACAAGAACAAATGTATGTCGCTCAATTTCCGACAGCGACGTGAACCGTCGACAAAACGCCGACACGAGACATTTTAAAATTCCGACAAGCGACCTGGGACCCCCCCCCCCCCCTGGCAGGGCCTCTTTAAAGTATGTCATACATGACTGTACTTTTGTCTTGAATCACTTATGCATGTCACACTTTTGCATCACAACAGTATACTCTGGAAAATTGGAGTAACTCTTTATAAGCAGTTTAAAGGACTAAGAGAAGCTCACATTCTACTTTCATTGCTAAAAATGTCATTAAGTAAACTGTACTCACCAAAGATTCATAAGTTTCTGTGGTTGGTTGATCTTTACCAGCCCGCTTCATCCTCTGTATCCTTTTCTTCTCAACTAAGATGTAGAAATTATATTAAACAAGCAGCTTTTATTAGAAAGGAAAAAAGCACTCTGTCTCCAGGACTCTCATCCTACAAACTAGGTGTAACATTAGACCATAGTAAGAAGAGGGGAACCCTCTACTAACTATGATAAGACATGTCAGTGATGAGATCTCTGAAAGAACAGAGTTTGGTGGAAACTTGCCCAGAAAAAAAAACTACCATTGGAACCTTCAATCCAGTCATCAGACCTGTCTCTTGATCAGGACAAGTGATTACTGCTTAGATCAGGTGTCCCATTATCAGAGATTAATGATGAAGTGAGTGGCCATGACCTGACCCTCTGAAGACAATAAATATTGTCTGAAGAGGTTCAATTGTACCACTCCTGAACTCTCCTGAAACACATAAGCTGCTCCATGTAGGTGTGGAGCGAAATTATTTTTTTGTCAATTTTAACAGAGGCAGCACTTAGTTTTTCCTTCATCAGAATTATAACTCTATAACTATTATTTTCTTTTAATCACAAGATCATGTAGTGCTACATTCAAAATTGCAGAAATTTGAATTTAGTGGTATAAAAACTCAATGTCAGAATTGAGTTATTCAAAGGTGTCTGTTTTACAAAGAGGCAGTTACATATACATACAGTAAACAAAGAAAAACAAAATTAGGCCATTTCCCAGAAAACAATAATTAAAAATTATCATTAAATTTGATTTTTTTTTGTTATTGAAAAAGAGACTTTGATTTCGCTTTTTGTCTGTCTCAAAACAAATCAAATATATTACCACTGACCTGATCCAGTTCTGTCCAAGAATGAATCTTCATCACTATCATAGAAATCATTTTCTTCCCAATTTTTTTCTTTGTGCTTCTTGCTCTCTGGTCATAAAATATAAGGAAAGAATGAATACAACATTTTCCTTTACTCCAAACTGGATTGTGTAGTTCCAGAAAATATCCATACCCCCCCCCCCCCCCCCCCCATGGTAGGTTTTTTCATTTTAACCACCCCATCCACTCAGAATTTCCATTCCAGAGGGGTTTGTGAAGAACCCCCCTCCCCTCTGGAATTTCCGTTTTTCCTTTATCCTCATTTCAGAACCCATCGGAAATTCCAAGACGTTTTATATGTAGAAAATTGACGGCTCACAGAGGTAAAATCAATTCGCTTTATTTCCTTGCTATGTTATTGAGGATTTATCCTTCTACTGATCCGGAAAAAAATCTTTACAATGTTTGATTTCTTCCAGCAACATTAATTAATTTAAAATACGGCTAAATTTGTTTGTGGCTGCGTAGTTTAAATCCTCTTGACTCACAAAAACCGTAACTGTAACTAGGGTGTATAGATCTATAGACTCTATAAACGTACACTTTTTTAGACTGGTGTGCCAAATGTAAACAAAAACTTTTGGAAAACGCAGTTGAAAACATTTAAAAAGGAATCAGATTAATTTGTCATCTGTACTTTACCTTGCTTGTTTTCCATAATTTGTGCTAATTAACATGTGATATAATTTATACCTTGATCTGACATCTTTGACCTTAGCAAAGAAATGATACGAATGTTCAAGCAAGTGTTCAAGCATCGTCCTCAAGTAAAAATTACTGGATGAGCAGCCAAGCCTTCAGAAGGTTGAGAGCACAAGGAAAGGATCTGGAGATCAGTTTTTTTCCGTTGGCCATTTTGTATTGGCTCGGTTTCGTGTACAAGAGGCCATCATTCTTCTGGGGATATAGCAGGAAAATCGCAGCGAAAACACAAACATTAATGACAAGACACATTTAAGCTCAAGTAAATGGAGAAGTAATTTATTTATTTCTATTCCTTTTTCGATTGTTAAAACAATTTTCGTAAGTATTATTTCGTTCGTTGCAAACTGATTGCTACCTCTGGAAAAAGGCTAGATCTGAGCCCCCACTTCCCTGAGAAATTTTAGCCTCAGACCCCCCCTCCCCTTCGGAATTTCCAATGACCTTCCATGGGGGGGTATGGATATTTTCTGGAACTACACATTACATAGAACAAATACGATTCTGTAGTAATAGGCATAGACATAGTTTAGTTTACTTGGTTGCACACTTAACTATGGTGTATCCTATGCATGTAAACTTGATGAGCAGAGTTTTCAAGACACACCAGCAAGTTTACAGGTGCACCAAGAGAGCAAAATAACAAAGTAAAAATGTACATAATTATAGAAATAAATGTAAAGATTCTGTACCAATTGCTTTTATAGAAAATATATTAAAACATGAAAAAGAAAATATCTTTAAAATATTAATATATTTCAAAACCTCAAAAAGAAGGTGGAAGAAACTGATGTACAATGAAGCATTTTTAAAAAAAGATAAAAATCAAGAAGATAGAATACATGATGAAAGAAGATAGAATACATGATGAAATGCTCTATCAAATGTTTGATATATCTTCTCAGTCAAAACTGAAATCAAGAAGTACAGTCATGTAATGTAAAATACGGCCCATGTCAAACATCGAGCTTCCTATGACACCAACTAAACTGAGATACATGTAATTAAGTTCATTATTAAGTTTGATGTTTAACTCAACTGAGTTTTTCCAACTGAGTTTAAATCCACCAACACGTTCTATCTGTCTCAAGCAGACAGATGGAACTTGTCACTTGGTTAATCTTAATTTGAATTAAGTTTGATGTTTGACCCAACAGTTGAACTCTATTTTTGGCCCAACAGTCAAACTCTACCCATTGGATCAACTCAATTGCAACTTAGTTCATCTCATGTGAAGTTCAACATTTAACCTGGGCCTAAAATAATATAAATCACTGATTATTGAAAGCAAATACATAAATGTACATATTATACACAGATAATGATTCTAGGATTTTTTTGCTTTTAATCAATCCATAAAGTTTATTTCTAATAACTTATGTACAACAATATAGTTTTGATCTGCAGACAACGGTTATTCCAGAATCTGTATACACTGTATCCAGTTAATTTCACCCTACCATGGGAAGATTGTCGAAGGAGGCCAGCAGCATCCAGCAATCTACATGCTTCCTTAGCACACTCTAGTACTGCCTCCTTCTTCTTTCCTGTGACAGCAGCCTCAGCGTAAATAGGATCACCACCAGGACCATCGATAGGCAGTCTGCAAAGAATTCAAAATTACAATTTTTCATTGGTTGACACATAAGACACACCTAAGATTTGATGATCGTATACACAGAAGCTCCAGACATCCCTGAAGTGTCTGTGAATAAATCTTATCCAAAAGCAACAGCTAAACTACAACACCATGCAAACTTTCTATTCAGTAGAGATTTGTCATTGGAGTATGTTCAGATCTCAGAAATCTTGAGGAGGGAAGGAATTGTTGGTGAAAAGAGAGATGCTAGTTTACTCAGGTTAAACTGATATGTCTTTTATGAATACGATATAATATATTTGTTTACTAACTTCACTCTGCAGAGAAATACTTTTGCATGCCCTGGCCCTTTCTCCTCAACATCATACTCCAACTCCAGCCCTAAAAAAGATAATCAGAAAACACTCTAAGAATCTAGTGGACACAGCTGGATTACTCTGCGGAAAGACAGAAACTTTATATTGTGTGAGCTTTAGATATTATTGCACAAGCAAAGAATATTAATGTGTACATTTTGAAAGAGTCGAGAAAATTTTGCGACGACACAACAAAATTGGTGCTAATACTAGCCAAGGTTAAACAGTCTCTAGTTGTGACTCTAAAAGATCAATTAATATTATTAAAAAGAACATTAACATTTAATGCTTTAATTATTAGCCAAATAAAATTATAAAATTTCACCTTCTCGTTCAAAGAATCCCCTCAGAGTCTTTTTAGGATCTTTAAAGTGATGTTCCTCTGCTTCCTTGTCAACTTCTCCAAAGTCAGGTGGATACGCTGGTTCTTCAACAGCATCCTCTCCTAAAAATATGATTCAATCAATCAGATGATAAGTTACTGAAATCTCGATGAATTGTCAGAAATAGACACATGATTTCAAACCAGGTTTAACTTATAAATAATTCATCATTGTTTACAAGTTTCAATTTTTGGTACACATGTCCAGTGTATTACAGTGCTCCAGCTAAGTCTTTAGAGAAAGGCATGGTCACACCACAGTGAGAACCCCATATGCTCGTGGCCTGCTTTGCTATCAATAACATCACTGAGTGAAATAACATGTTCTTAATGAGAGCCCTCACAAAACAAAAAGGAGAGAGAGGTGTGGAAAAGAACTCAGTTTATAATACAAAATAATTAACCAAGGCTGCTGCCTAACAGGAGCCCGGCAGCCTGGGGCACCCAAGAAAGTCCATTGGGCGCCTAAGTTTTTGAAGCATCGCCCAAAACATTACTTGTTGAGCTCCTAACTTTTTGGCTTTTGTCCTTCTGGGCTCCTTGAAATATTGTTAGGCAACAGCCTTGTTAACGATGCTAGAGCTCCAATTGTTATTGTACCAGACTAACTGGACATGAAAGCTGACAGAGAAGTAAAGAAAAATTAACATTTTAAGGGAGTAGATAGTGCAAAAAGGTTTGAGTCACTTTCCCAAGCCTCAGATTGGCCAAGTTGTTGAAAACCAAAATGCATGACAGTGTGTGGTGATAAAATTAAACTACAGGTGGGAATATCATGTCAACTGGAAAAAAAAACAAGGGGAAGGAGTCCCATATGGAAAGGTTGGGATGCATAACTGTGCCTAGAAAGGGAATAACAGCATTTACTATGGTTATTATTTCTTTAAGTACACCCTGAAAAATAAATATAATTAATAGTACAATGTATTTCATCCTGAACTCCTAAGTGAAACGACAATCCTTGATTTATACAACTGAGCAAGATAACCCGGCCTCCTCAAGGAGAGATTTAATTTCCCACTCTATGGGAGATTGAATAGTTAAACTCTTAAACACATGAATTGTTCCTCACCCATCCCCCAGTCTATGCCTGTGTCGTCCTCGCTGTGTCTTCCTCCTTCCTTTTCTTTCTTCCATTCTTCATATTCTTCTTCCGTCATGACACGTCCCACTTCACTGCTCTTGTTTACTGCTTGTTCTGCCAAAGGGTTTGATTCAGATTCTTCACTTTCTTCAGGACCCTGGTGAAATTTTCGTTAGAGGAAATTTTTTTCCAGCTGAAAGAAGCATTGAAAGGCATGGAAAATTTTCATAAAAGCCTTTAAATCTGATCTTATGGTGTGTAGATGTTACAATACAAATGTGCATTGCTCAAGACCTTCCATTAATCAGAAGATATCAGCAATACAGACAATTAGACTGCACATTTACTGACGCATTGTCACTTGCTAGGTTAATTAAGCTTCAGTGAACATACATGTATGTGGATAAAACTGGTGCTGGTATATGACATTCTTTCAATTCCAATTAAAGAGCAGGGTCCTCACTAAGTGCCAGCTGCCATGCCGGAGAATGCTAAGAAAGAGGTGATTGCTGGCTGGAATTTGGCAGGTAGGTCACTCGGTAAAGGACAACAAATAATTTTTAGGTAAAGCACATACAATCATTCCATATCTGAACCACATCAAACCGTCTACATCTAAATAAAAAGTTTGGAAGAAATTCCTGACTACCTGCCACCATAATGAGTAGAGTAACTAGAACAAAATATTGTCTTGAGCAAATATGTTAGGCTTGTTCTCTTTCTGTGTATTGCATGCACCATTTTGTAAACACAAAGTTTGGTAACCCACATTCAAAGTGTTACAAAAGATTGGGGACAAAATTTTGTTCCAGGTCTTTCGCGAAAAATGGAGACTGGCTCAATGAAAATTTTTGCCAGGAGACTATCACCTTAGCTACAACCCTGAAAGAGTGTCACAAGCCCGGGGGGGGGGGGGGGGGGGAAGGGGGTACTCCCATAGATTTCAGACAGGTAGATATCACAAAATGTCGTAAAGTCTGACCCTTTTAAGGAAGAAGGAAAAGAAATTAATACCCTATTTACAGTAAAGCCTGTATTTTGCTTCTGTAGCAAGTTACACATCAAGAGTGCAATTTTTTTTTATTTAGGCAGGTAATTATGCTCTGTAATTTTAGCTGATAAAATTTAGGTAGTCTATCTTAGGACCATACAGAAATGCCAACAGGAGCAAAAATGATACCCTATTTAACCTAGAAAACCGTACCCTATCCTGTGGTCATTACTACCTAAGGGAGTAAACCCCCCACCCACCCCCTCTGGATCACAAGCCCCTTGATCTGTTCACCCTCTTTTACTTCTGGATACTCTCAGCTAGCAAATCAGCAGCTAGTGATACATGTATGCAAGATCCATGTATCCAGCTACATGGGTTCAAGATCCCCTTGTCTGCAGTTTGTGTATGTACATGTAGCTACATCTACTGATGAACAAATATTGTGTACTTCTGCGAGTTTCCTTTTCTTGAAACCCTGGTAAAAATTCTTAAAATCCTCATACCTGAAGGATAAATAACCTTGAACTTCCCCCAAACTTGAAGACATACCCAACACGCAAACGATAGTAACGTCTAGGTTCAAGTGGTGATTTGTTTACAATTGTTCCATGCGTACTTCCGAGGTCGTAGATATAGAATCCCTTCTCGCTGTTTGAAGTGTCGCTCGTCTTGTGCTGAATAACTGCATGGTATCTGGAGACAGAGGGATGCTCTAAACTAACGTCACAGTTTGGAAGCCTCCCAAACACGTGAAAAGGTTTACTAGTAAGGTCGATAGTTGATACAATACATCCGTTCTTCAGCACCTCCAAGCTGTACAGTTCCTCCGGAATACCACTCCATGTAGGTTCTTTGTATGGCAATTCCGGTACAGTTTCTTTCTTTTCTTTAGGTGGAGCCTTTTCTTTTGATCCTTCGTTCGCGATTTCTGTCTTCTCTGGGGGTTTTGATGGTAGACAAGGTGGGGGCATATCACAACTTTCAGCCCCAGCGTTGTCCATATTCTCTGCCTTGTGGTTACCTTCTGCCATCGTCTCCTTCGTTTCGTTCAATAGAGATTTTTCTTTAGATCCTTCACTCATTAGCTTAGTTATTTCTACAGGTGCTGATGGGAGACAAGGCGGGGGCATATCACAATTTTCATTTCCAGTATTAACGATTTTGGTGAACGTACTGCCAACGTCCGCCATTTTGGTGATCACAAAAACATGTTGTGTAAGTTGCATGAAGTATAGTCTTGAGAAAATTAGTTACCAGTCTTCTCTCGCCGAGAAAAACGTTCCGTGTTTGAAATGTAAAAGTTAATCATGATGATGATGATGATGATGATGATGATGATGATGATAGTAATGAAGGTGATGATGATGGCATTTTCGTTTAAAGGTTTTAAATCCTAAATCAATACTGACCCTTAAATTCTACTATGAATATCCCAACGCCCAGGTGCGAAAATTTAAATGATCCCTTTTATATTCTGTCTGTTGATGGACCATTTTGAAATTTTAGCAACCGGGCATAGGAAGGAAGGTAACTTATGGGAAAAGGTTTTATTTTCTGTCAAAAATAGAATATAACAGGGCAAGGGTTAAAAGCTCATGGGGAGGAGCCTCCCTGTTAAAAACATTGTTGCGCCCCCCTGACAGGGATTTCAGACTAGACTGACAACTGACATGGGGGACAATTAAGGTGGGGGTTTACAGGAAGGCAGTATTTTAGCTGGGTATTATGGTTTTAACGCAAGTATCTCATGCATGTTTCAAGCAGTCAAAAATCTCTCTGCTTACCCTACATATCTACGTTTGGGCTGTTTTGTAAATTTTTTGGTGAATTTTGGGTACATTTGGGGATAATATTCTTTCTCAAAGGATTAGTAAAATTGATGGAAATAGGAAATTTGGAAGATCTGATGTTGTTTTAATAATTCGTTGCTGTACACCAAACAGTTGGTGCCCTTTCGGGAGCAATCAGCTATCTGGTGGTGTTCCAAAACATTTTTGTCTACTTTTAATCCCTCCTAAAACTTCCTAAAATTTCACTTAAATTCATGTAGACAGCCACCTTAAGACACCATTGCAAACTGGGAAACTGGAAGCTTGGGACTTGGCAATCATCTTGGGTAATGTAGACCAGGGCAAAATGTGTGGCTACTCAAGGCCATTTGTTAAGCTTACAGAACAGGCAGATTATTGGGGAAGAGCTAAACGAGATACACAAGAGCAGAGAGCAAACATCACGTTTCACCCTCTGGCCCTTGACAGAAAAGGCCTTGGTAGACTACAAGAAGTCCCTCTTTCACTTAGTCTGTCATGTGTGACACAAAAGAAAGGCACAAGAAAAAAATGGCCACACAAACTCCTGGATGTGAGATGTGCATGTTGCAGCCAGGATTTCACACAACCATTTTTTCTCTTAGTTTTCTTTTGCATCACGCACAATGGGTTAAGTTAAAAATGGACTTCTCATAGTCAAAGGCCCAGGAGAAAATCATACAAGAACTACTAAGGCAAAAGGGGGATTGCAATATGGTTGCTGGCAACCATTCCACAACTCCATACACAAGGAGCGAGGGTAACAACAACCTGAAGTAATATATGTTGGCAAAGAACATCAGCAGAAGATCCGGGGGGTGGGGGGTACTCCCTATAATGGCCTATATGTGGAGGCTATGCCAGAAAGGGGTACCTTTTTCAGGCTTGGTATACAAAAGGGTAGGGATTTCACAAGTTGAGGTATATAAAAGGGTAGGGAAATTGGTCATTTAGGCATTTAAAAGAGCCTTTAATTATAATATTTTGAATAGACGCCCCTTACAGCTGTATCAGTTTATTTATTAAACACTACATGAAATTGAGAACAAGACTTCCTAAAGAAGGTATGTGAAAGGGGTACCTTTTTTCAATAAAAGGTATATAAAAGGGGTACCTTTCTGCCATAATGGTATATAAAAGGGTTAGGGGTTGGACCTCGGGGCAGAGCCTCCCCATATTAAACTTGTTAAGTAGCCCCCAGGCAGAAGACTTGACACAAGAAGCTAAAAGAAGCTTAAAACTACATGGTAAAATTTAAAGTGCATTAATTTTGTGCTCACAAAAATAAGAAGTTTGTGTTGGCTTGCTCAAAGTTTGAACCTTTAATTTTAAATGAAACTTGAAGGTTTGTGTGATTAGAATTTATAGAGCAGTAACAGACTTTCTAAAAGTTCAAGACTAAGAGTTAAGTTATAGTTATTGTTTTTGATCTACAGTGAGTGTTACAAGTTGTCGAGGGAGCTAACACCTGAGATGTCAGGGGCACATCTCACGTCACACTAGAAATCAAACTATCAGATAAGGTTATCAGGTTAAGGTTATCAGATAAAAAATCAGAATTGGTGGATTTGGAGTAAATTTATTTGGTGCATTCAAGAATTCCACAAGAGGAGAAAAAAGATTCCACAGTGTACAGGTAGCTGCTTATATTTACTTGATACAATAAATTAGTTTTGAGTTGATAATTCTTGAAACCACAGGTCTGCTTATAAATTTCAAAATGGAGGAATCGATACAGTTAATTGTAATTGGCAATTGAACATTTGAATACATTGAAATTTGAAAGACCTGATTTGATTTCATCCTTCAAACTCACCTAATATCAGTCTGGAAAATGCCATTTCAGGATAACCTTAACTGGAGAAATTCAATTCTCCAATTCTCATTGAAAAAATACAACATTATTTGACTACTCCAGGATTGTCACACCAACAAAATGGTACAACATGTCCTTAAAAAAATAAGTAACAAAAACATGGCTACTGTTTTGTGATCTGTTTTTTTTTTAATCTTCACCAAACATCTGATGGTTATGGCAGCCTATATTAATATTTACAACTACTTTACTGATGTTAAAAATGCTTTGCTTAGTTAAGTACAAGATAAATAAAAAATATCAGTGCAAAATAATGCACACTTTGATTGGTACTGTATAGTTGGCAAAAACAAAACAACTTTAAACAAAACGTAAATTTTCTCTCCTGAACTTCCTTCTGCATATTTCTTTGTTTGCTTTAACCTTGTGGTAGGGTTCTAACTCTAAGTAGCTTCTAAAACCACTCACTTGTTATTAAATTTTTCCTTTTCATTGTGAAAAATAACCGATTTAATAGAGCAGTTTTCACCTGAGTGTCGACAATATTGATTCATTTTGCATTACAACGCTGCAAAACTTGTGCCACTTTCCATTCAATCAGAGGGAAAACAGAACCAACTGCACCTCATTCACACATATTTTCCCATGCATCTTGTGAGCTACATGTATTTAGTTTGAGTTTTGATTGGTTTATTGGTCCCTTTGTGTAACTATTGATTGACTGGCCCGCCTAGACTAGCATAGCTATCCACGGGCCAGTCCAACTGTAAAATGTAGGTTTTTATTAAGGTATGAAACGATAATGATGATGTCTTCTGTGATTGACTGGATTTTGGTTTCACAACACTCATTTGAAAACTGCCCTTGACTAATAACATTACTAATAAATAAAAATCCAGCTGTCAGAGGATTGAGTTAAGTATTTTGAAGAGCATCAAATCTAACAGGAGGGTGTGATTTCCGTTTTTCTCTTCCCCACCACATAAAATCCACTAATTGTAAACTTTCAGATGTGTGGTCCTCATGCGATACTTGAGGTTCAGAAGATGACAAGTTCAAACTCTTGTTGTTATCGTCTGTTTCAAATAAAATGCCGTCAGTCTCACACTCTTGCATGGCCTCATGGGATTGAACAGCTTGCCGTAATCGATCACCTTTACTGTGAATTTCTGGAAAGGACTGAAATGGAGCAGAAGGCAAGAAATGTTAAATGGGTCAAGAAGGACTTTCTAACTTAGAGAACCTGCTTGACTTTCTACGCCAGGTTGTGGTCTAAGGAAACTTACAAGGAGCCCAAGGTTTCCCAGCCATGAAATCCTGGGTGTCCAGCACTTCAAAATATGAAAAAAGAAAGTTTTTCCAGTCATCTTAAGGCAAAAGTTAGTTGTCTGTGGCACTCAGGTGCTTCTAGAGCACAACCCTGATATCAAACACAAGAGACAGTGTTTCATCAAAATATCTAAACACTGAGAAAAGAGTTGAAAAAATACCACACGCAGAGGTGTTTGGATAGCCAACGAAACACTGCCTCCAGTGTTTGATACATCTTCTCAATTGAAACAAAAAACTAAGGAGTAAATTAACGAGTTTGAGAAGTGATCATAATTATAATGAAAGTGATATACATTAGCATGATACATGAAACAAGCGAGATATCTTGGTGCTTATGGTTGATAATTTCAGTCAACAAAATCAACTTAAAAGGGAATGAACACTTAACAGTGATATTTTCTTTGATTTCCTTCAGGAAATAGTTTAAAACACATGCTCATTTGGTCTCTGTTCTACTGTATAATCGCAGGAGATAAAATCAAAATTTGTCAAATTTTATTAATAAATATAACACTTTGATCTCTTGAAGAACACTGCCTGTAATACCATAAACACCACCAGATAAGCTGCACCTTTTCACTCAACATTTTCCCTAAAAATTGAGAATGCAGCTTATCTACAAAAACACCAGGACAAAATACCATAAATTTGTACAAATGAACACTTTTAACTACGTTAAGGTCGCCATTCTAGAGAAGCTAAACAACAATTGTGAAGTATATATGAAATCATTCATATTTGAACTGCAGTTGTAGACGAAAGTGAAGAGTGATCAGCACAGTACATTTTCCAAATTAAGCAATTGGAAAGAAGCCTGAAAAAAAAACAGGGCTTCAACAGGATTCAAATCTGTGATCTCCGCGATACGGGTGCGATGCTCTACCAACTGGGCTGTGAAGCCACACATTGGGAGCGAAGTCAATTTATTGAGTTCATATCTTCCCATGCAGTGAAATGATGTAAAGTATATGTATGAAATAATTCATATTTGAACTGCGGTTGTAGATCACATAGTAGGGAATCTCCATTCTGCCATAAAGCAGATTACATTGTGTGTGATCAGAGAAAGCATAGAAAACCACTTGTGTCCAGTACTCCATCTTAAATCCCTTGCTACTAAGCTATGAATGTGAACATGTATGTAAAAGCCTATTGAAAAACTGACAGCAATGAAATAGATACTGGTCGAAAAATACCAGAGTAGGGTAAAACATGTGCCAAAGTCACTAGACATCATGTCCGCATACTATTGTACTGTATAACTAAAATAATTACCGGTATTATAGGTAAGAGTTTCAGTTTGAAGTATTCTCTGTTTCAATGTTAGTGAGTTCACACAGGTTTACATTCACTAAATCATGTAAAGCATCTTTCTCAAGACTATTTTAATTTGCAAAAAAACCTTTTTTCCAAAATTCGGGTGCGGATTATCTGTGAGTAAGGCTTATCTGCCAGTGTTTATGGTACATACCTTGGATAGTTGAGTAAGGTCAGAAGATGCTGTTTGCAATCTTTGAATGCACTCCTCAAAATCTACAGCAAATTCAGATGAAGCAAAAGCATGTCAAAAACCTCAAACAACTATAATTATTATCAAA
The DNA here is from genome assembly GCA_019787425.1 of Platygyra sinensis. Lineage (NCBI taxonomy): Eukaryota > Metazoa > Cnidaria > Anthozoa > Scleractinia > Merulinidae > Platygyra > Platygyra sinensis. The sequence continues at coordinate 36,317 of JAHPZR010011935.1, forward strand.
AAAGAAAGCAGCTGTCAGAATAGTGCAGCAAGCCTTGGAAGATTTAATAACAACCTCCCTTGCCTCCCCTCTTATACTACAAAGTGTAAAACAATCAATAAAGAAATAATATCAGTATGCTTGTAAAATGTATGCCACCTCACCTGGAGTAATAACATTGCAGCCACTCAAAGATGAATCAGGTTTTACTGTTGGCTGATACTTTTCCTGTACAAAAAGTACATTATTACAAGTTAGAATGCAATGCGTTGCCCAAATCTTCTGAACTGCAGAGAATGATATGAAGCTATGACTGATCATCAAAGTTATGCACACAACTTAAACAGTTGTGAAATTATAGCCCGAAAAAAATTCAGGCCTGAACAGAATTTGAACCCATGACCCCTGCGATACCAATGCAGTGCTCTTTACCAACTGAGCTATCAAAACAAGTGGGAGCCGACCACTTAGTGTTGTGGCACATACGAAACCCCAATTTTTACTGTAAAAGAAAACAAAACTTGATTCGTTCTGCGTATCATTCGCCATTGTGAAGAGGTTTAACTCTGTTTACTAAATTTTGTCAACTGCTGAAATTTGTCCGCATAATCCAGTTTGTTTTCTGCATAATTGACTCATTTTCCCACCAAAAATTGTAGCACAATTTGTTATTTTTTTCCACACCCTTTCAGATGGCAGATGGCATGCCATGAGTTTTATTATTATCATACATGTAATATATTTTCAGACTGGAAGGAGATGGTCAAACCTCCAGAGGAGGCGGCTCGTAGAGCCGATGGCCACCTGATTTTGAGAAGGCTGAGAAAAAAGCTTCTGTTTACACAAGCCATGCAGGAACAAACAAAATGCTGTGGAAAAAATTAAACTTTCATAGAAAATAATTCATGGTTCCACTGAAAGCCAATAAACTGTTAACTTACCAGCATCTCCCTACGCTGCTCAAGAATTTCATTTACCACTTGTTCAATTTGCTGAGGATACTTTTTTCGTTTTGCTGCAGTATCTCTGATCAAATCTTCCAAATCCGAACATATTGCAAGAACTTGGGCAAGTCTGTCTCTGTTTAAAGGTTCCATCTCTGAAAATTGTTGAATAAAATACATGTATAAAAAATAGGCACAATTTTGATTTTAAATCCTTTCCCTAAGGGCCTACTAATCCTAATGTTCCTGGCTCGCAGTAGGTTTGGGGAAAGAAGAAGAGCATGCAAGCCAGGGAAGAAACAAGGAAAAACTTATGCCATATTACAGAGTGAAATTACCATTATTAATTCACAATCATACAACATGTTGCCTGGGATGGTAGAGAATGTTTTCCCCTCCCTCTCCCCCTCATTCCTCTTATCTATCACCCATCCCCTAATTAGAAATTCTTTCTCTTGACAAGATAATTTCTTTGCTTTATAAGTTCAAGATGGTGACCAAAAATTTCATGAAGAAATACTGAACCTCTACTGAAATATTCCTGGACTGTAGGGTACTTTTATATAGGCTAGTACATCTCTTAAAATTAATGAACTTGTTGTTTTTACAAATTAAGTATTAAAAAATTTCTCGTATAAAAATAAGTCCTAAGTTTAAGTACTCTCCACACTTTAAGTGGAACCTCATACATAAGTGCTGAAGAAAACAAGTGGCATTGAAAATTGTTTGCTTGTTTTTGTTTTGTTTTGTTTTTTTTCCGTGTAAAGATTTATGTTTATATTACATGTAAGCTTACATGTACCTTCTTGAACTGCAGGATCGCTTGAAAATTCTGCTCGGGTTACGCTGTCCCATTCTTGTCCTCCGATAGCTACGTTTTCCTTGATCTTGTCCTCGACAGAATCTTTGTAAAGCTTCACCAAACATGATCAAGAAATCCGATCAGAGTTAAGGTTAAGTTAAGTACATTGCAGGTGTATTAAAGTTACCTATCGCTCTGCAAAACTCATATAATTGATCAACCCTCGTCCGCTATGAAAATCTAATTGCCCTACCTCAAGGAGCTTCTTCTCGAAATCATCCTTCTGTTTTACAGTCCAAGACTTCTTCTCGGCTATCTGATGCACCTCCTTTTTCAGTTTTTCATGAATTACTAGCACCGTTTGTTTGCTGTTTACGGAAACCCTTCCCTCGTCCGCCATTTTTGTTTTTTCGCGCTTTTTTCACACTGCGCATGAGCAGCTGATTTTTTTGTCCCATTGCCCCATGGGATATCAACAGCAATCAACATGGCGGTAAGTTGAACTTCGCTTTCGAAACAGTATCCCATTTGTTTTTACCTTTCCTTAAATATTCTTCGGTTTTCTGCAGGCTACGGATCAACCAGCATATGAAGCACTCATTGGAGGGACGGAGTAAGTTGTTTTCTCATTTATCCAGTGTCGTCAACAAACTATGAAGCACTCAAGCGTCTGCAATCTGGCGAGACAGGGAACCATAAGCTTGAGCTTAAATCAGAAGCAACTTGTCATTTTAGCTTAATGCCATATTTTTTTTATAAACAACATAAGTTCACGTTATACATCACGATGTACCTTAAAGTTGCATTTCGGTTTAAGCTTATTTTGGTGTGTTAAACTTGGAGGGGTTCTGTCCTCATGTACCGGTTCACAAGAGCCGCTACAAAGGACCAAACAATACACAACAGCTAACCAATGACTCCTAAACAAAGAAAGATTAACGGTTATTCCCTTGTGAACCGGTACACCTGGACAGAACCCTTGGAGGTACGACCCTGGCCAGGGGGTATGACAAAGTCATCACATTTAACCCCCCCCCCCCCTCCCCCAGATGCACGCCACAATCCTCCTTTTTTCAATGACTCTAGCACTACAAGAGATATTGATTTTAAATGTACCCAGAAAGATGTTCTTCACTGAACTTGATTTGTCTTAAACATACACAGTGATACCATTTTCACACCCCAAGACTTTTAGAGTATAGCTGTACAGACCTCCCAGCAACAAAAGCAAGTCTTGTCTGATACTGCCAGGGGTCAGTGGATTTTGCAGGTGGGCTGGTGGATTTTGTTCTTCACTTGCTGCAAGTAAAGCTTCTTAGGAAATTTTTTTTAGGAAAATTATTCAAATAGTTTTTAAAGTACCTCCTCCACCCAATATAGTTTTTACTGTTTTCATCATCTCAAAGGTTTTATCTCTGGAACTTCTTACAATCTGTAATATTCTAACTGTCTTTGCAGAGTTTATGCCATGGACATGGATGATAAGATTAAAGCGGTTCAATTGAGAGGAAATACATATACAGTTTCTCAAGATGGTCTGTGTCCTCGTTGTGGAAATTCAAACAGGCTCTATGTTATCTTGGATAAGTATGTTTCTGTTGGTTATAATTTTTAGACCTTCCTATGTTAATGCACTTTTTAACAGAAATATGAATGTTACAACATGCAAATATGGCATCATCTTGTCATGTTAACAGCACAATTTTAAGCCATACACATGTAGTTCAAGCTGCATACATGGACTATGTACTTGTAGGGGTATTTTTTGTTTGGGTACAGGTGTACCCTACTTAAGACATTTAATCTCATATGGTACACTTATTTCTTTTAAGATTGTTTCCAATGGGTGATATGCCTGAAATTCTTCACACGCTTATAGCTAAAGGAAGAGCTATTCTGTGGTCAAGTCAAGAAAAGGAGGGTTATCAGGTAAGATACCATGAATGAAAATGGATCTAGGTTGATCTATCATGCCAGTGACTAGTCTGTGGAGTGGTCTACAAAATTAATGACAAAGGGATGAGGTGCTCCTTCAGAAGATTAGCACACCTACATGTGAACTAGCAGATTATTTAGAACGGTGGTAATAGTCTTACATTTGGCAGAGGCGGTCACTTGTCTGGCACTCTCACCTTTAACATATTTCACATTGTATTGTTCCAGGAAAAAAAAATCCAAATTCCTTTCATGAATAGCCTGCAGTGCAGGCAGATTTTGGCAGGGCTAATATTCCCATCGGTTGTTCAGGCCCCCATCTTGAATTAGAAAAACAGAGGAGAATTTGGGCGAGATAAAAATTTTACCAAGCCAGTGGGAGGGAGAAAAACTGGGGAAGGACATTCTTGCATTCTCGTTCCAATTCTCCCAGTCTGCAGCAAATCCAAAATGGCAGCTAAACACTCGAAAGATGAAATAAAAATGTCTTGAGTGTCTATTTAAATTTTGTGGAACTCCCTTTTCATCCACAATGTGGCATGTAGAAATTTGCATGCCACATTTGCGTTTTTTACGTTTTTATTTTGCATTTATTTTCCACACCACAATAAAATATAAAGAAAGTACAGTCTGTCTCCGCCCACAAATAGCAAAGGCTAATTGCCTTGGGTGGAGCTACACGTAGTCCGTGGTTAAACCAGTAAATATCAAGCTACAACGATACAACAATATTAGATTAAATACGACAATATTAAATTAAAGGAATACAAGAAAAACAAGATGACATGAAAACGAAAACAGGAGGATAAGAAGTTTAAGAAGGTCTAACAAAAACTATGCATTTTATACATACATTAGGTAAAATTTGCAATTTAATACAGAAGAATAGGCGTTTCAACATAATTATCCTCGGCCTCCATTATTAAGAATAGGAAATCATGTACATGCTTTTTAAAGGCACTTTATGGGAGTTGTCAAAATTTGTCCTGGTAAGAATTCTAGAGTTTAGCTCCAAATCTGGCAAAAGACCTTTGATTTAGGCTCAGACTTGAAGATTTAATATAAAAGTTGCCTGAAGAGGAGCTCCTGGTCTTGTGTGTATGTATTCTATTAACTTGAGTAAAGAGATCACTGATATTAGACGGAACAGAAAAACGTATGGGGAGAATATTTGAGGCGATAAACAAAGACACGGCGTGTGCTCTTGGCTCAGAAGAATGCATTAAACGAAGGACGCGTTTTTGCAGTACAAGGAGTTTTTGCAGATGGGTTTTAGCAGCTTGACCCCAAGCAGCTAAACCATAAGACAGGTAAGGAAATAATTATCAAGAAACGAGAGATATTTAAAAGAGTACAGAGAGGAACAAAGTGCCCAAGGCGAGCATGCCCTAACAACACTTGGGTGTACCACAATCTACCCTTCTCTAGAGTGACAATGTTACAGTTCAACCTAAGTAAATGTTCATTCACTATTTTATGTTATATACAGGATCCTCCTACATTCCTATGCCGAGGATTTTGTCCACCTGACCCTCTGGGAGCTGGATTTAATGTCAACTGGGACAATGTCTCACTGAATCAGATTTTAGAATCTCTGGACAGGCCAGTACAGGTTTGTAACTTCATCAATCCTTTGTGTATTTTTATTGCTCTTTTACAATAATGTGGACTCTGTTCTCCTGCTTGGCCAATCCCAAACCTTTTCATCAGTTTAGTAGCACTGGTACAAAAACAAAGTATTTTGTTACTTCTTATAGCACTAACATTTTTAGTGCAGGCAGTCGATACATTGTTTGTCAATCGTCAAAAAAATTGTGGCTTTTCCGCTGGATTTAAGTCAAAGCTGTGCAAGTCCATCGTACCTTAGTGTGAGTATCCATGGCTGTTGTGGAATAGATGATCAAACATGATATCTTTCTTCCATTCATTTCACTCTAAGAAGGCAATAAATCCTGTTTCAAGCTCAGAGGAAAGCAGCATTCAAGGTTGGTTATTTATTTGTTTGTTTTGCTTTATCTGCAAGTTTTCCATAACTGTATTTACTTGCATGTGTATAGAGATTGTTCTGTGCATGTTTGTAATAGTTCCTTTGTTCAATCTTGTTTTTTAAGTTCACAACAATTTATGGTGTGATGATAGTGAAGTAGCATTCTCTTGTTCCTTTTGTCCCATTCATAAATGACCAAAATATATTATCCAACCTCTAGGTACTGACAGTTCATTTGTAACTTCTTTTTCATTCGTTTTCAAACAAAAGTTGAAAGATCAAGTCAAGATGAATCTTCTGATAATTCAATGCAAGTTTTGGATGAATTTCAAGCAGAAAAAAGTGATGATGAAAGAAATCTGACTCAAACTTCAGTCACTCAAAGTATGTATGTTCTTTTGTAATAACATTGCCTTATCTTACTGACATGTTTCTTTACTTCTGATCATGTTCATTTTCTTTGTTTTGTGACGAAGTAAACTCTATACTTTGATTTAAACCAAAAGCTTTGCATCAACAATCTGTAGTATTATTAACTCATCTACAGAGCGTGCTATAAGGTGGTAGTTTTGTGAGTAGTGTTATTGATAACACACCTTTTTCAGGTTCGTCAGACAAGGAGGAAGAAACTGAGGAAGAGGATCAGGAGGAGGAGGATGACGATGATGATGACGAACTTGACGAAGAAGAACTCATCAAACAAATGCTTGCTAAAGAGCAGCAAAAGCTTTCCCAGGAAAACAACCAACCAACCAATGATGATGAAAATGAAGAGACTGATGCTCCATCGGCTCCTTCTGATTCTGACCATTTTTCAGAACAAACTACGTCATCTAGTGATGTGATTAGCTCAACCACCACTGTAACAACATCAGCAACTGAGACTGTATCTCATTCGAACTCTAGCAGCACAGTATCCTCAACAGCAAATACTTACCCTGTGTCATCTACTGGTCGTTGCCCATACTGCGGTGCATCTGATGTTAAATATATCATTATAGTGTCCGAAAACACCAAAGATACTGATCTACCACAGAGTCTTCAGGAGTTACTTAAGAGAAATCATGCTTTTAAAATGGCTAAAGGTGAGGTGCATAAAGCCAGAACAACTAGTAGGGAAAGCATAACCTTAATTGTAGCAAAACTGAGTCTTAAATACATTCGGGTTTTCCTTGTTGCAATGTTTATTTACAACTGTTGTCCGACTCTTGATCTGAGTTCCATGCAAATGCTTTCTCATTCATAGCCTCTTGAAATGCGGTGCCTGCCTCTCATTTAAGAGGGATCCTGTTATGGTTCTCAGTGTTTCCGCCAGAACACACCATTGCGGGAATCACACATTGCAATCAGAGGTGGCCCCCAGAAAAATGAAAAAAGGGCCAATTTGGCCCTTTCCTTTTACAAGACCCCAGGCTTAATGCGGGCATGGTATTTTAGACGCCATCTCAGGGCTCCCAATTGCATCCTATATGGTCATCAATGCAAGTAACATTTCATCCTTGAAAACCAAAATTCAGCAAAAGTTCTGGTTTAGTTAACGATCAAAAACAGTTGTTTTGTCAAACATTATGTCCTCCTAGAAAATCATCAGGGATCATCTTGATATTTCTCGTCATCTATGAATCTCATGATTACCCAATTTTTTTTCGTTGAAAACAGAATACATTTACAGTGAGGACACTCAAACCGTGAACACTTGATATTTGTTTGTACATTTTTTTAGTGACTATAGAATGCGGGCTCGACCTTTTGATAAGAGTATTTAATGTTTTTACACTTACAAAATGCGAAACATGTAACACTATACATCATAAGAAGAACCATTATTTCTTAACTGTCAAAAAAAAAATGTACAGAAAAATGTCAAGTGTTCACGGTTCGAGTGTCCTTACTGTATATTGATATTATATTCCTTTGTTAAAAACTGTCTGATTTGCACCATCATGGATCATAGATATATGAAAGGTGTCTTGTACTACAAAATACCCCCTCAGCAACTCCTTATCAATAAGGTCTATTTTTACAGCATGGATTTCAGCATGATGAATGCACTGTCTTGAACAGATGTAATTTTTGTCAATGCACTTAGGATTTTTAACTCATTATCTCCAACACCAGCTGTGTGAGGACTTTGGTTCTTAAACCACTGGTAAAATGCTGATGATAATCAGATGATAATTATTTATACAGTTGCCTTGGACACAAGGGGTGAAAAACTTGATCTTGCTGTCATGAAGACCTTATTTGTTTTGTGGAATTGCTTACTTCCCTTGATATTTGGGTGAAAACTTCCCTAGATGAAGGCAGACAAATAGAAGGACCAGAAAAAAAGAAACTGGTTGAAACAGAAAAAAGGGAGAACTGTCAAGGTTTTCTCTGATATGCATACATGCCTGGAAGACATTTTGAAATTCTAGCCTCATAATTAAAAGGAATGATAGCTTCTGTGTTTCAAATGCCTTTTTTATCATTTGACTCCAATCTGTCAATATTGCAACCAAAAATAATGCATCTGCTTTGTAAATGCTGTTTATGAAGAACGAGAGGTCAACAGGCACAATGGGGTGACGTAATTTCTGCTACTTATCCCCAACATACTGTAAATTACCGCTCATAAGCTTCCCTGGTCATAGGCCCAGCTACCTGTAAACAAATTATTACTTCCGATTATAACCACTGATCCCTAGATATAAGCCTCCCTCTAGTTGTAACTGCAGCAAATTCATTTTTCCTGTTAAAAACAGAGCTTAGCAATAAAAAAGTATATGAAAAACTTAGTTTAATCAACACCATCCCTCAAGAAAGCAGGGATGGTACAGTATTGTGAGCGCTCACCTCCCACCAATGTGGTGCAGGTTTGATTCCGACCTGGTGCCATATGTGGGTTGAGTTTGTTGATTGTTCTTTCCTTGCTGTGAGGGTTTTTTGACAGGTACTCCAGTTTTCCTCCCTCATCAAAAGCCAGCATCTCTAAATTCCAATTCCACAAGGATAGAAACCTGTTAAGACCGATGTGGCATCCTCTATAAATATTGTAAATTAACATAACACTTCTATAGCTCATGCTAAAAGGTTCTTTTTATTTTGGTTGTAAGCTCCCCGTCCCCTTCCACCCTAATGAAAGCCCATCCAGATTCCCTTATGAAGTTGTATAAGCCCAGGTCTTATTAGCAGCAGTTTACAGTATGTCCTAGCATGTTCTAAATTTTAGACTCTAAAATTTTATTCACTGTAAATTTTGTTTCTTGGGAAGTTTCTTTTTATTTTGGGGGAAAATAACATTGTCATGCAACATTGGGTTGGCAAAAGGTTTTGACATAAATACCGGTATCTGCAAAAAAAAAATTCATATTTCTTAGTTGGTCTACACTGCCTACTTGATTGCCCAGGAATGTTACTTGGGATAATGTCAATAAACTCTCAAAATGAACATCGTACAAAATTGATAAAAATCGACTTTGATGGCCAATGTGAAAATTATTTGTACTTACAGAACAAACTTGCATCTCCTGTAGCCAACAGCTATTCAAACTTTAACTGATCCTTTGAATATTATAAATTGTAAAAAACTTGTACGCCTTATTCAATCTAAGTCTGTTAGGCTAGTGGTGACCAGATTATTGTACTGTAGTGGTCATTCTCGAGCAAAGCATTTTGTAAGGCCAAACCCAAATACACTGGAATCTCCATTTCTTTCACCCTTAATTATTTCTTGAACCTCTCAATAACTCAGACTAAACATGGTACTCTTGACATTTTGATTCATTCAAACACTTAATAATTTTACCCTGTTGTCTTGAATCCACAGTAACTCAATTAAACAATTTTTGTTTTCTGTGGTTGTTCAAGGATAACATCCATCATTATCACCTGCAGGAACACTGTTAGCAAATCATGCCAAAACAACTTTGACCTGATTGCTTGCAGAACATCAGAGGATCTTGTTTGCTTGAACAGATTCTCAGAAGAAAATGATGTAGTTTAAGAAACCTAGCCTGCATAGCAAGCGTAAACGCTGAAAACTCCGTTCTTCACCCTTTTTACTCCACGGAAACGCTTGCTATGCAGGTTATTTAAAAACCATGTGTTGACTTGAAAGATAGAATGTCAAAAGTGTAGTTTTGCAAGTCATTAGGTTATGACTTTATTTTGTATCTTATTTTTTACTGCCTTTATATTTGATACTTTAATTATACTGTGTTTGTTATTCCTTTTTTTCTATGTTGTTTGGATGTGCAGTTTTAATTTGCAATCTGCTTTTTGGTTAGCTGAAGTTGTACTACCAAAGTAACTTGTTATTTTGATCTCCTGTTGTTGTTGTAATTAACTTTAGGTGGCAGTGAGCCTCCATCATTCCAGTGCCAGAAGTGTCAATATGGCTTCAACCTTAACTGGTCAAAAACTAACCTTGAAGAAATCTTTGGGCTGCAACCTACAGTATCTGCACCTGCTGACACTAAAGCTTCTCCTTACACATCAACAGCATCAATGCCCTATCAGACACGTCCTGCATCTTACATGACATCCACTGCTTACCCACACTACCCCCCACCAAGCGTCCTACCACCCGGATACCCACCCCCTGTGGGGGTGCCTCCACCTGTACCCTACCATGGGTAAGTTGAAGGATTCCTTGTAAGGGTCAATCAATATCTAGTAATCTGATTTACCATGAATTTTTGGTTAATATTATTCTTTTCCTTTTTCTTCATCAGGTATCCATCTACATACCCCAGTTATTATGGTTCATATCATAACCCTCCTGCAATCCCCCAACCCACAGGATCATATTCTTCCTACTCACCAGCTGTAGCACCCCCTAGGATACCTCTCCCTGGGACAATTCCACCTGGAATACTCCCACCTGGCATGCCACCCCCTGGGATACCTCCTCCTGGTATACCACCCCCTGGGATTCCTCCTCCTGGTATACCAACCCCTGGGATTCCTCCCCCTGGTATACCACCCCCTGGGATTCCTCCTCCTGTAGTACTGCCCCCTAGGACACCACCTCCAGGCTATTTCCCTCCAGCTGTTCCCAGAATGCCACCTCCTGCAACTGCTTGGGGAAGCTACACACGCCCCACATACTCCACCCGTCCACACTACCCTCCAGCATCTACAGGGTACCTCCTACCTCCCACTGGAAGAGCCTATCAGCCACCACCACAAATTATGACACCTGTGAGGGCTAGGGTTCCACGCCCTTTGTACCAGCCTGTAGTACACAGTGGGATGTCAGCACCATCTGGAGGCACTCCATCCCAGCAGGAGCCAATCGCCGAACAGACTGCTGAAGGTGAAATCAGTAAAGTAGCAGCCGCAAGATTTGAGATGGTCTTGAATCAGATCGACCTAGCAAAGGCTCGTGTCCGTCACGAGAAGGAGATGATGAAAGAGTTTCAAAAGGAAGTTCTTGGCACCTCTGCAGCAGACACTGAGATGCCTCATCAGCAGGACATGGAAGAATCCAATGCACTGACAGATGAAGGACAAAGTATGTCAGAATATGACGAAAAACCGCCTGGTGACGACGATATAGGTACTGGTTACACCTTCAGTAATAAGACAGTAACACTGAGAACAGTGATAACATGATTGATCAGCACAGTTATATAGATAATGCAAGCAGTTGTGAAATTAAAGCCTGAAAAATTCAGGCCTGAACACTTACAGGATTCAAACCCATGACCTCTGCGATACCGGTGCAGTGCTCTACCAACTGAGCTATAAAGCCAACCAGCTTCCAACTATGCCTAAATTACATTTAGCGCCATGGACGTTTGTGTAGTGTCTCTGATCGCTGCTAGGTTTTGTTATTTTCAGGCACAAGTATCAACCAATATGAGACCCTACATGTACACAGGTCACGACTTATGTTTAATCTAAGAGTAGGTTTACACTAGAGGAGATTTTTTCCGGATTTGTAAATGTTTCCGGATTCACCAATTTTAGAGTATTCGGATTCTTTGGCGTTTACCATAAAGGGACATTCGGATTCCTGACCGTTTACACACGGCGACAACTCCGGGAAAATTCATGATGAAATAGTTAACAAGCTGTTTGTTTCCTCGAGAACGAGAACCAAAATGCCGCCAAAAAGAGCTAGGGGTAGGTTAAGACAGTCTGAAATTTTCTTTTCACTCGGTTACCACGCTATTGTTACCAATCATATTGTCCAACCAGGCATTTGTCCTAGTCTTATCCAGAATCGCCCAGGTTTTCAGTCGTGCCGTCGTCATCTCCGATAAAAGTGTGCGAGAAGTCAACATTGTTTGCGTCGATAATTTTCTTAGGAACATAGTATTACCCATTATGAGAGATTGCCTGGACCTGTAACAGAATGAGGCAAGCAGCAACCGCCATCAATAGCCATCGATACGACTACGACTCCATGTTGGTTCTACCGCAAACTCAAACGTTCGCTAGCAGAACAATATCTGGATTAGATGTAGAACATCGTTTACACGACTAAACTCTCCTGATTCAAAGTTCCAACTTTAAGTTCCAGATTCAAAATCTCCGGAGACATAACCAAACAGGGGAGTTTTTATTTGGGATTCGTCCACTTGCGCGAAACCTATCCGGTTGTTAATCGTTCCGCATTCGTGAATCCGGAAAAATTTCCTCTAGTGTAAACCTAGTCTAAGAACTCTGTAGTGTGGCAAAAATTCAAAGTGCACGAAAAGATATTTATCCTTTTATCTTTCTCGTCGTAATTCCTTTCTTCCTTTTCCCCACCAGGTTTTGGCTCTAACGTTATTATCACCCAGTCATTAGAGGAAACGAAAATTGCCGATTTGCCAGTGAGCACCCCCGCACCAGCACATTCTGTTACGCCATCAGAGCCAATGCCAGTGGATACCAATGAAAAGCTACAGGTTCCAGTCCAGGAACATAATTCTGAAACAGGCAATGTGCTGGACAATGCTGCCGTTGAAACTGGCCATGACTCCAAGACAGATCTAGCTGATGAAGATGTTGAAAATGGTTTACCACAGACAGCGGAAACAAGTCCTAAGAAAACAGTTCCTACTCCAGGTGGTCGTCCTGGACGATCTAAACAGCAAAACAAGTTGCCGCTTCCTACAGCTGTAGCCTCCATTCGACAGACGCGACGATCTCGGAAATCTGAACCTACTACGTCTACAGAGGATACAGACTCCACAGCAGGCGAGGAGGAAGCTGTAGCAGTGACTGCAAGGTCAAGACGATCCCAAAAGACCCGACCACCCAGCAGAGGGGTGAAGAGACTGGAGATTGGAGCTGTCCGAGACAATGAGATGCATAGAGGTGGTGTAGCGAGTGACGTTGAGATGGGTGAATCATCAGATATGTTGAGTCAGAGCAGTGCTGTTCCTCAGACTGAAAGCGATTCGCAGGAAGTGCCCAGTGAAAGCTTGCCCTCCTCTTCGGAAGCAGAGGCTGCTCCTGTAGCTCCCAGTACCGCAGCTCGCCCGCAGCGTGGTAGGGCGACACGGGGCAGAAAACGAAAGCAGGAAGGCGTTGAAAAGGAAGCAGGCGTTCCCGGACCATCAGTCAGAAAGTCACGAAGAGTGGAAACAGAAAATGTGACAGTTGAGGAACTCCGCAGTGAAGAAAATAAGGAGGCCGAAGATGTGCAAATGTTAGTGGAGAATCCAGTTGTCTTAAGCCAAGAGGAAGACACAGCAATGACTACCACAAGTCCCAGGGTAGGACGATCCAAAAGATACGTAACCCAGCCCGATCATGGTGATAACGAGTCAACAGCTGAAGACAGTAACCTTGATCAAAGTGAAACGGAGTCTACGACAGTGACACAAGAACCTGCTAAGCCCACCACAGAGATACGCACAAGCAGACGCCAAACAAGGAGATCTGCGCAGATACCACAAAAGCCAGAAGAGTTAACGGTGAGTGAAACTAAAACTGATCCCGTGACAGAAGAGTCTACAGTCACTGTACAGGAGGAGGACGGAACACAAGAAGATGAAAAGACCATGAGCAATCACCGAACTCGTAGATTAGCACCGAGAAATGTTTCACAAGAAAACGTTTTAAAAACTGCTAGCCATCGCCAAACACGAAAATCCTTACTTCTGCACCCACAAGAATCTGACGCCCCAGGCACTGAGCAGAAAGCCGACAGTAATCAAGATCAAACGCTTGAGAGTGAGACGCCCGGCGACAACAAACTCACGGATGACCAGCCATCTGTGTTGGTTGAGCAGAAAGAAATAACACCAAACGGTTCCTTGGGAGCTGAAGGCAAGGCCAACCGTCGGACAAGAAAATCTCGGAAATCTTCGGCTTCAAGCGAAGATACATCGCTTAGTAGTCGAGTTGACGTTCATACGTCCCAGGAGTCCGATGCGTCGACAACAACAGAGGAACTTGCTACCAACCGTCAAACGAGGTTCCGAAAATCACCAGCCTTACGCAAACTTGAAACAACCCAGTCTGATACACCCACAGTAGGCGAAGCTGAACAGACACCAACACGGAAATCTCGGCGGAGATCGTCAGCTTCAAACGAAGACACAACAACAGAAGATGTTCAGTTGTCGGTAGCTGAACCTGACACCCCTGAAGGCAGTGCTTCTTCAAAGCGAACTCGCAGGAACAAATCCACACCCACGACTCAAGAAACTACTGAGCTACCACAGGAATTGGACAGTCTCACTGCGGAAGGAGATATTGAGGATGAAGATTCTATAATGCCTCAGAAAAGAGCATCTAGGAAAAGCGCGCCGGTGCAGTCAACTGCAACAGTCACCAAAAGAGTTACTAGAAATCGGCAGAAAAAGTAAGGTTTAGCTCTTGCCCAGGCCACGCCGCTGTTGTGCACTGAACAGGGTATTGTTCGAACGAGAAACGTAGTTCTAATTAGTCTCCAGTTGACTTTCTTAACAGATTCTAAGAGCGGTGTGAGATTTTCCTCCATCTTGATCACTCAAGTCTTCTGTGTGAACAATCATTACTTAGATATCGCGTTGTTCAAATATTTTATAGCTCAACCTCTAAACTGAACTTAGTGTTGGCACATTCAGTTGTACTTGACCGTGGACGTTCAAGGTTTTGCCACTAGCAAGTAATATTGTTTCGTGCCGATCAACCTTTATTGTACGGTGATTGTCCAAAAAAGTGGTGTTGCGTTTCGTCGTAAAAGAGGTCATTGTAAATAAGACAAGTTTGAGTTAAAAGACAGCAGAAGGGTATCATTAAAGTTTCTGCAGCTGACGTTTAAGACTGATCTTAACAACAACGACAGTTTATTTTACCACGAGGGAACATCGAAACAGAATTAAGTAATGAAACGAAAAAAGTAACAAAACAAAACTGTGTAAACTTCTTTAGTGCGGTCTCCCGACCTTTTTCCTCTCTGCGACTCGGATGTACCTCTGGAAATCAAGTGTCTGACTCGCTGCTTTCGTCCCTTATGTGCGCGAGGTGATGGAACATCAGATTTAACAAAGGGAATTTAGTGAAGACATGACTGATCATCACAGTTTTACGTAGTAAACGGTAACTGCGATGATCAATCATGTCGTTATATCTTTCTCCGCAGTTCAAATATGTGATTTTTATATATTCACTTGTTAAGGGAATTTAGGTAAACGTTTGAACCAGTGCCATCCATGTCAGTGTTTCTATAAGGTCTGCGGGTGCTGTAATCAAACAAGTTTAGGTAGAGTTCCACAAGTGCGCATTTACGGGACGGACACCGATGTTTAAGTGGTGAATGTCTGAATCTAGCAAGTCAAATTGTCTGTCTTCTAAAGCTACCCTTCTGTTTCGTGCCAAGGCCCTGCTTGGTTGAAGGGACATTTTGTTGTTGGGTCGCTATCCACTTCTGTGTTTTTGAGGCGAGACAAGATTGGAAGAGAAACTGAGAGACGCTATACGATCCACTCTCTCCCTAAAATGAATAAATTGGGAATGGTACCAGTCGGACTCGGTCGAGGAAACGAGTGCCAAATGATAGGAATAAACAATCTTCGCATTCTCGGTATTGGACTGGGACTAGCTTGCAAGTGAGGCTAACTCGGCGCAAATGACATGAGCCTCCACTGCAAACTAGTTCCAGTCCTATACCCAGAATACGAATATGATAGTATATTCTGGTCTCATAGCCCTAGCTGAACTGGCTCCACGTTACCAAAAATGATTTTTCCATAACCGCCTGAGAACTTTCGGAGTGCGCTAGAGCACTCGCGCTATTATTTGCTTGGATAAACAAAATCAGAATCTTTACGAAAGCTGAACGAAGATTTGCACAAAACGGAGCTTGTCGGCTCTGACTGTTGTAATTTTTGAACTGAATATTTAGTCCTCAACCAATTACTGAACGTCAAAATCTTTGAATATGTTGCCGATGGGAGAAAGGCGGTGTGGGGGTCTTTCTGGCGTCACTAGGGTCTTACTCAGAAGGAGTTCAGTCTGGATGGACTTATTACATCTGTCAACACTGGCATCTTGGGAGATTGCACCAGAACAGAGTCACTTTGAATCATCTCTGACGTCTGCATGGCTTACGGCATTTCTTGAAGAAAAG
>JAHPZR010011935.1:60000-65000 GCA_019787425.1 Platygyra sinensis
TTACTTCTTCACTGACGGCAAGCAACACAAAGTGCGCGAACTTGACATGATTACCCTTAGAAATCATGCACCGCGGTCATACATGACATGGTTACCCGTGACCTTGAGTGTCCTTGACATGATTATTGTATAATCTGCAGTTTATGACGTCACGGGCGCTGATTTCGAAAATTCACTGTACGCTTTCGGTCAATCAGAAAAGAGTTAGAGAGCTCAATGTATAATAATATGTTATGTAGTGGAGTTTTGATGCGCCGAACCCTAAAAAAACAAGATCTTTCTTTTTACCAGATAATGTTGTTGATTTTATGAACAGATGAATCCTGAGCAGTCTGCGAATATTCTTCTAAAAAAAAAATAAGTTAAAGACCCCAAAACTGTTCGAAGCTACTCGGCCGAAAAATACTGCTTGTGTGACATTATGTGGTAACGGCACGAGGGTGTTATAGCCGTACAGTGGTAAAAACGAGACAATATGTGTTTCGCGTGGCTGCGTGTTATAATCTACAACACAATAAGACGATTCTTAGAACAGCAGATAGGTGAAACAGCTCAATCTTCTTCACCATCGACAGCTTCTTGAAAAGGAACTGCAAGATGTTGTATCTCGTCTTTTACTATCTCAGTCTATTTCAGCTACTTTTTTTAAGTGTCTTGGCAAGATTTTTCATCCGTTGACGTTGACTCAAAAGTTTTTCACACTCTGAGCATTTTCTCGCCAGCCTTAGACAAACTTCCGATTTTAATAGGTCGTTCCAGCTGCTAGACGTTTGAGAAAGTGATGAACTCTCCTGTTTTTACCTGTTATCAATCCCAAATGATGGCCTCTCCAGCCCCTCCCTATTTTTTCGCTCGTCACTTTTTACGTTGCAACTTAACTAACTGAACGCCTGAAAGAGGACACCCAACTCACATAAGGCCAAGAGCTAAGCCCAAGAACTGCAGAGAACCAATTTAGATTGTGGTGAGGGTAGAGGACTTAAATCGCAGTTGTTTCAATGCTGACCCTCAGTCATATCGACTGCTTTACGCGACACCCCTCTCCCCCTCCCCTCCCCCTCCCCCTCCCCCTCTCGGGTAGTTGTTCAGCTCACCATCAAACTTGGTCCCACACCAAATACAGTACTGATGGGTTCTTCTCAGGTACATGGTCAGGTGCTCAAGCTTCTCTGATGGCTATCAAGGAAAAAATAAACCAGTTACACAAAGACACTTGACAACAGTTCACTTAAACAGAGAGTGATGGCTTGGGTCAATAGCACCCATGCCAGTGCTTATAGATCTAATGCTATGAAATGTTCAAAACTCTCCAATGTTTTGTTAAGTACTGTACTGTCATGGGACATGATCAGCCACATAAAATGTAAAAGTGCAGAACATTGAGTTGTACACAAAGGTATAATCAAACAGTCTGGTATCAAAAATGTGCAACAAATTAGATATTATATCATTATAAAATTCTTCTGTTCAAAAGCCCCCCTCCCATTTCATTTATCAACAAACCTCCAGCTCCTCTTCCACTTCATCCTTGTCTTCATCCTTGTCTTCATCGTCTTCATCTTTGTCTTCCTCCTTCTCTTCCTCGTCATCCAGCTCAGTTTTTACTTCTGGCCAAAACCACTTTTCAACACAAGGTAAATTCTGTGGCAACAATGCAAAGTGAAATTTTTTGATAGATGGTAGGCTTGATCTCACATTATTTGAGTGCTTTCTTCATGTCACAGTGGGAGGTGCACTGGGGACCAAAGCTGTGTCTGTGGTTGACAAGGCCTCAGAACTATCGTCAGAAATAAATTGTTACTCGTAAAGGAGCATGGGTTTACCTTTGACTTATCCAGCTGTTCACAGGCCTTCTGGCTCTTATATAAATCACTTGATGTTTGTCTCTCAGCAAACTTGCCACTCATATGTCGTCTGAAGCTGTCTCTCTGATTCTGCTCTATCTTTCCTCTTTTCTTTGCAGTTTCATGTTTCAATGCCTCCTTCACCTCTCTCTGTCGCTTTAACAGCATGTCACGACCAAGGCCTCCACGATCTATTGAAAGCATTGAAGATGTGTGTTTACATGCAGTAACAAGCCTATAGTGCAATCATCACTTGATATGAAATGTGCAGTACTGGAAACTATCCATACCCACCCCATAGATAGTTACTGGAAAATTCAAGGGGTTGGGGGTTCTCACCAACCAAAATTTCATAGGAGGTTCAAACCTAGCCTAAATACAGCCCTTCCCAACCCCCAAGGAAAAATGGGGATGAACACACAGGGCGGGACACCAGTCTGTAAGTTGAATGCTTGGTTTGACAATCTAGGGAAACGTTTTCTCCTGAAGAAGTTCAGTTCAAATAGCTTTATCCTCCTGCTGAAAATATTAATGAAAACCCTGGATATGGCTGCACCTAGGCAGGTTGAAACTGGATATTCCAGGGCAACAAACATGCTAACTTTTCGTTGACTTGGTCTAACGTTTGACTTGCTCAAAGTACATGCATTACAGGTTATCTTGATAACACTGGTGACCAAGAGGTAAGATTGAAGAAAGGTTGGTTGTAGAGCAACTGTTCCCCAGGGGAGGGGAATTCCCATAGAAAATGGACAGGGGTGTTTGTCGTACCTTTTTGTGGCTGAAAATGAGGTTTCGGTATCTCTTAGTATGTGCAGCCTCAAAAGTCTGCCACAGGAACCTTTGCAGAACTTTTTAGGACATCGAGGCAAAAAAATATGAGAGAAGATAATGTGTTGTTTTAGAAAATTGGTACCTCTTAAGGCAGGGTCCACAATTAGGGTAACTTTTTTAGGCAGGCGCCAAAGGGTGACTGAAATTTTTTTTCAATCGCCAGATGGCAAAATGTGGTCGCCAAAAAGTGTCAATAAAATTTTTCCCTTTGCAGCGAAACACAAATAGATGGAAAATTCTGGTGTCCAATTTTCTTTTAAGAATCAGAATGAAGAGAATGTATTTGGGGCCGCTATGGCGATTTTTCCGCTAACGAATAAAATTTTTTACAAACATGCTGATAATTAATACACCTAGCATTGAAAAACCACAATGAATGAATTAAATGCCTTTCATATACGCAGTTTCGTGCGACTGCTAAATGTTTCAAGTCAACTTTGTCCCTTCTCTTGCACCCAACTGAAAAACTGCCATTTGTTTCTTTGCTCTATATTCAAAACGATCTTTCCTTTTGCGTTCTATCAAGATGATCGATGGATCACCATGTTGCTTGCACCAGGCCAAAACTGTGCAGCATTTCTTGTTCCAGTCCCCTGAACCGTCCGCAATATGTATGTTATGAGAAACCGCTGAGAAAACATGACGGCGAAGCTTTGCACTGATCGTAGTTGTCAAATGTTGTGGTAAATTTATAATAACAGGAAAATCAGTTATATACTTCAAAAGTAGTGGAAAGGTAAAAGGTAAGTGACCAATTGGTGGACGGCTAGGAATTTTACTTGAATCGATTTGGCTGAAAATCAAAATTATTGTTTGTAATTAATTATCATGGCCTACAATAGTTAACTGCCTGCTGGCAACTAGTTGTGAAATTCTGGTCGCCAGTGCAAAATTTTAAGTTGCATTGGCGACCAGGAAAGCACAATATCGGACCCTGTAGGGGTTATTTTCAAATTTTCTGACGGCCACTCCTCCTGCATGTGAGAGTCCTGCACCTCTCTGAGAACTGTTCACAAATTCAGGGTGGTTATTAAGGTTTGAAGTACACAGCTTTATTGCTGGTCAAAAGAAGGCGACAGATTTTGGCGTTTTTTTCTAACAAATGAAAGAACAAAGAAAGACACACCAGACTCATCATCAGCTCAGAACAAAAGACTAAATTTATGGTGATTTTCCCCAACAGCCAGGGGAAAACCACAAACTTGCACCTTTATCTACTGGTGATGTATCTACAACCTCCTACAAAAATACACTTGAAAATATACAGTTCAACCCATCTTAAATGGTCACCCTCCTGGAAATGGCAGTAACATTGCCCCCATCACATTGGCAATACTACCTAAATAGCAAGTAACTGGTGTGTTTCCTCATTTTCTACAGTCAACGACAAAATATCTGACCTGCCTTTACAGTCAAAGGTATTGGCTCTGCCCTACCAGTTCCTAGAAAAAAAAACAAATGGAAGAATAATTATTGTGATAGTAAGGCAGTATAACTATACTGTAACTAGTACAGTTAGAATACAAAGAAAACACTATGCAGAAACACATAGTGCATGTGAAACGCATGCAAAAAGAGAAAATAATTAAGCTTACTTTCAAAAAAATAACGAACCGAGAACTAAATTTAAGCCTATACAAATAAATATATATAAATATTATTCCCAATAATTATACTTAATCCCAAGCAACAGTGAACTACTGAGGCAGTTTTTTTTATTCCCAAGTCTTTAAAATAATGTACCGTCTTTTCCTAGGCCCATTCCATGTTTGAATCCCATTTTCTGGAGCATAGCAAACCCTTTGTTGCTGCTATTCAAGGCACTAGCCAGCCCTAGTTCACGGTGTTCTGTCTCACGAACTCGCATGGGTTTTATTTTGTTACGCTGATTTAGTTCGTTGTGCTTCATCTCTCTCTTGTACTTCTTTGCAATCTTGTCTGGAACTAAACCTGGAGCGTTTTCAGCTGCCCCCAGAAGAAATTTATCTGACATGTAATCTTCTTCCTCCTGGTCCGCCATCTTGAAGCTATCGTTACCATTCTCTCGCGGAAATGGCTCTGGAACGGTACTTGTCATCGCAATCAAATCTTTCAGGTTAGGATGGGGCCAAACGGGAAACAGGGCCTATAATAAAATCTTTTCACAAAGTGCTTCCAGCTTGACCAAAATTCGACCAGACTAGAAAAAATTTGGCTAATGGAACTATGAACAAACCTGCCAATTGAAAAAGGAGCGGGGTGAATAGGTTTTCGGATCGACGGATTTAGAAAAAAGCGCACGGATTGTGGATATTTGTGGTAAATCGAGCGGATTGGCGGATT
>JAHPZR010011936.1:0-22500 GCA_019787425.1 Platygyra sinensis
CCAGTGCATATTAAATTAACCTGCCATCATCATTATCAGTACAAGCACGGTCGGTAGTTCTAAATCATTCTACAGTCGTCTAAAGACAGACTCGACTCCATATTCTATACCTGGGCTTTCTCCATTGTCGTGGAAACTCGTAACATAGTTTACCAACACAAGAAATGTGTTTAACTAATACAGCCAAATGTTCAACAGAGCCATCGAAACGAAATCTGAAGCCCATTTAAAGGATTATTGTCTCACCGCAAGAAGAACCTTGTATCTTACGACACTCACCTGGCCTTGAAATACTCACAGACCCGCTTACGTTACATTTAGTGTCCTCAGTGTTATTAATCAGCCAACTGAACGACAATCCTCGATCATCTTTGGATCGCTCCAGTACAGAAAATATTCAAAACAGCACTTCTATTTCCTTCTGTAACTCCAAGCGACCGTGACAAATCAGACGTTATCAGCCAATAGATTTCGTGCTTAGGTAAAATATCCATGATTGTTATGATTAGTAGGCAAATTCATGTTACGACAGGTTTTTCTGAGAAACCGAAAACTGTTTCCTAGAAAAATCTCTTGCTTAGAGGCTTTACCTTGATGCGCAAGTCAAAAACTTATAATTAAAACATATCATCATGCATATCACATAACCGTCATCACTTGACTTCGCTTGCCGAGTAAAAATAGGTCCGCTGTGCGTGCATAATGAACAGGACTTTCGATTCTCAGCATGTTTGGCGTTTTGTACGACTCATGTATCGTCCTTGTGCTGTGTGCTCAGAAAAAATGGGAGATCGCTGCACTGCATCTGGCCTCATCGAGGCGTAAATAAGAGGTCCCAAGAACAAATTTGTCTCCTCTAATTCTTGTGTTGAATGACGTACAAAGAGAAAACATACGATGAGGCAGCGATGTTTTTCATCAAACTGCTCACGATGTAAGACTTCTTCTAAGATAAATACTAATGTGGTGATGGTTTCTTAATGTTTCATTATCATACCGTGGATAAAAGGATTAGCTTTGGCAGTGTGTCAGGTCCAGCTGACCGCTGTTAACGCATAAACGCCACCCTTAGCCAATGATAGTACCTAACAGGGGTAGAGTGAGGACAAAGTAAACCCGGAAAATTTGTCATCTGCCGTTACCAATTTTGTCCATCATTCCCCCCCCCTTCCCCCTCTGTGGGAGGCCCTGTGGCCTCAGGGTTAGTGAACTCGTCTTCGGATAGAGCGGTCCGGGTTCGAGCCCTGCCCGGAGACATTGCGTTTTGCTCTTGAGCAAGACGAGCCTCTCTTTACCCAGCGAACTTAATGCTGGGGGTAATCCTGCGATGGACTAGCATCCCATGCAGGGGCGAATAGAAATATTCCTAGTTGCTTCCTACTACTGAAACCGGGAAAAGCTTCGGCCTGACGGGCCATCTGGCTCGTATACAGAATTTATGTTCACTTCACCCACCCCCTTCTCTAACTGCCCCCTGGGTCTCCAAGGATGGTTACAAGAGGGACTAAATCCTTTCAATTGCCAGTCAAAATGTGACTGCACCCAGCAAAATCTTGGTGTCGTTTTCGAATTGATGGAGATTGAATTAGTTAGAAGTCGAGCCAAAATATGGTTCTGTGAACTAATTTTATCAAGACTGTTTACGGCCCATCAAGAAAGGTATTCAGGTTCCAGCTGGTTTATAGCTCACAAAAGCATTTTCTCGTGGTGGAGAGTAAGGTAAAATCCCTTGTTTTTTTCTGGAATAAAATGGCAAAATAGTTGACAAAAACTGAGGGTTTTAAGTGAGGAATTGAAACAGCGTCGCTAGCAATATAACGTTTTTACGCCTTAAACTATTTACTGCGAAGGCAGGACTATATGGAGATCGCTACAAGTTGTCATTACTATCGCAAATCCTCTTTTCTCGCATTTCACTTCAGAGGGTGTACAAATAAACAGCGCCGGAACAATACACTCTCTTTCACCAGAAGCCCATTACGAGGAGCCTGCAACTCGCATAATAGGGACCTTAAGATCCAGCACGGTAATGAAAACGACGACGCGCTAAAGGACGGTTAGGACTGGGCCTAGGTTCCCATCTCACGCGAAGGATAAAATGCTTAAGAATGTTGTCGACAGGGACGTCATTTTGCTTCCAGAATACTTTGTCCATTTTGGTTTATTCCACAGCATGTTAAACATTTCATATCACTGATTAGAAAGCGTTTCTTTTTACATGTATCCTGGGTATTGGGGGCTTCAAAACGTGATGTAAGTTTTATGTCAACTTCGTCATTCAGCTAATGTATTAAAACATTTTTCTCGATTTGTTCAGCTTGTTATCTTATGTTTTGTGTGTCAAAATACGCGTTAAGATGAGTTTTAAGCATGCAAGAGATGCCTTGGTTCTATGTCATGACAACGGAGTGATAGACAACGAGGAAGTTTGCTTGCTATACGATGCAAATCGATCAAAAAATCCCGAATCTTCGTACAAAAAGTATGGAAAATTTGATCTTGAAGATATGGGCGACGATGAATGTAAAGCGGAGTTTCGCTTCCATAAAGAAGACATCCCGGTGCTGGCACAAGTCCTTGGTTTACCTGAAACTTTCACCTGCAGACAGGGATCCGTGACTAATGGCATTGAAGGGCTATGCATTATGCTGAAAAGATTTAGCTACCCCTGCAGGTACTCAGATTTAATTCCCCGTTTTGGCCACCCTGTTCCTATGATGAGCATGATCTGTAACACAATAGTTGACTTCGTCTACAACCTTCATGGCCATAGAATAACCCCGGAATAACCGAGAAGAATCACAACGTTCTTGTCTCGGCAGTCTTCAAGTCAGATGCAGTGTTTGCAAAAGGTGCCGCCCAGGATAATTATTTTGGTTTTGTGGATGGCACGATCAGGCCCATTTGTCGCCCTGGGGAAATGCTAAGAGCTGCATACAATGGACACAAACGTGTACATGGACTAAAATTTCAGTCAGTTACTCTACCAAATGGACTCATAGCGAATCTTTTTGGACCTGTAGGTTAGCGCATTATTCATCTCGGCTAATGCGGCCAAGACAGTGGGAAGGTATATTAAAACATGACGCATATGATTTCTTTAAATCCCTTGACCACACATTTGTTTTGTCACTTACCATACCTGTGAACAGATGTATATAGCCGGGGAGCCAACATAAAACTTATATGTTAATTTATTAGTAGGTATTTCTACATAAATGAGTTGAGCGTCCAATAAGCACACATATCTATCAAGGTCACAAGGGTGTTGGCTTTACAGATAATTACTGTAACTGGTTTGAAGGGAGTATTAATTTTGAAAAGATTGTAAGCTCAACATTAAGGATATTTCAAAACTCCAGCATATCTCTTTTCCAGAAGGGAGAAAACATGATTCATCAATGCTGGATGAGTCTGGCCTACTGAATGAGCTTAAGAGGCATGCTTTTTCTCCAATTGGCGAGGCAATGTGTATTTATGGTGATCCAGCATATCCCCACCGTGTTCATCTGCAAAGACCATTTCAGTATGGAGTACTGACACATCAGATGCAAAGTTTCAAATTATGAGTCCATGAGTAAAGTTCGTTCCTCAGTCTAGTGGATTTTTGGGGACATCATTAACGATTTTAAATGTTTAGATTTTAAGAAAGACTTGAAGCTGGATTTAAGCCCCATTGGGAAAATGTACATTGTCTGTTCCTTACTAAGGAATGTACTTACTTGCCTTTATGGTAACACAACCTCTGAGTTTTTCCAGTTAGACCCGCCATCTCTTAAGTGTCCTTCATACTTGAGGGCATAGCTAAATGTTTTTGGTTTGAAGGCTTGTTTTAACAGAAAATCTTCACAAGGAATTATACATAAAAGAAATAATACAGGAAACCAAAGGTTCTTGAGAAAACTTTCAATGGTAGCTGTCACCTGGCACCCAGATACTGTAAAGTCTGCATGAGTTTCTTTCCTAGTATGATGAGCAGTGCTTCACAGATTTTATTTTCCAAAATGCCTTTTGTGTCTAGGATTTTGACATCAGAAAAATTAATATCCATACTCTGTCCATCGAAGGGGGTGAAATGTAACCCCCAACCCTCTGTAATTTCCAAATACAAACAGTTATTTGTATGGAAAACAAGGTATTTTTCCCCAACCCCTAGGATTCTTTATCCTTTTATGTAAGAGGGGTATGGATATTTTGTGAATTCACGCAATACTATGCTATATGCTAAAACTGAAGAACAAACCTATGAAAATGAAGTAATCATTTATTTACTTGAATCTAAGATGGAAAAGTAGATACAGTACAATATGCTATGCTCTTGTTTTAGTTAGAACAAGTGTAACTTTTTTTTTGAACATGTTTTCAAGTATAGCAATTCTAAATGCACTTTTTGAAATATAATACAATATTTGAGAAAATAGTGGACACTCGGGTGTATGTAAAACGCGGAACCTACCCGGAACCCACCGGAACCTGCCGGAACCTGCCGGAACCTGTCGGAACCACCCGGAACCTACCCGGAACCACCCGGAACCTACCCGGAGCCCCCGGAACCTTCCTGGAAAACCAAAATAATAAGAATTAAATAAAGGTAATAAAGAAACAAAATGAAATAATAAAACTTTAAAAAATGAGATAAAATTAAGTAGTTTTCACCTCAAAAAGAACAGGATGACACGTGACTAAAGCGGCCTTCACACGGCAAACTTAAGTTGGCAAACTCGTGTTGGAAAACTTCGAAAAGTTGGCAAACTCGTTCCTTCACACGTCAAACTCGTGGCAAATAACAAACACGGCAATTTCCAACATGGTCGCTTTTTAGTGTAGTTTCAATCACGTACAACAATGAAACAGGGATAAGAAGAGAAGAACCAGAAAGCGGTGGGGAATTAGAAAGGTTTGGACGAAACCAAGTTTGTCCGCACGCTCCTCAGTTTTGTTTTGTTTGTTTGTAGTATCTTTGTAGGCTATAGATGAAACGTCCCAAACAGCCGGACAATTGTGAATCGCTTTGATATTAAATTTAAAAAGTGTTGACTCGCATCCCCCATTTTGTGAAGTGTCGCGCAAATAAATCACGTGAATAGAGCTCGTTTTGATTGGTTGAAAAATTACCAACACATGTTGGCCAACCGTTCACACGTCAGATTCGAGTTTACCAACACGAAAAAGTTGGCGAAAAAGTTGGCGAGAATAGAGGCAAGTTCTATTTGTCGCCAACAGTTTGCCAACTTATTTGCCGACTGTTTCTGTGCCGTTCACACACATCAACTTGAGTTTACCAACACGAGTTTGCCAACTTTAGTTTGCCGTGTGAAAGCCGCTTAACGGAGTGTTTGCCATGCCAAAGGGCAAAGTGCAAAGACAAGTATTTTGACTCGAAACCACGCGCGCTGTGCAAGTCAGCGAGAGAGGTTCCAGGTTTTTCTAATTCGACCATGAGTGAGGCGAAAGAGGCTATCATCAGAGAAAGATGAATCTGAAGGTGACGAAACTGAAGAACTATATCAGTCAGTTTTCACCAAAACCGAGGAAACTTGTCCTTTTGCCAGGTAAAGACATTCCTTCTGCAGAAATTGCACTGTCTCCTGAGTTCGAACTAACCACGTCCCTCAGGAACTTATTTTCCAGGTAGGTCGCTTCAATCAAGTAATAGTAAAACTCCCTTATGTTTACATATGAGACGAGGCCGGTTGAATGGGTCAGGTTGTGTATGTGCATATTGTACTAAAACCAGAAACAACGAAACGAAACGGCCGAAACGAGCAAAATAGAAAGTAAATAAATGCCGGAAATTAAAAAGTTAATAAAGCACGGAATTGCTCTCTTTCTGGTTAATATGGCAGCCTCTTGCACCCAGATCCACGTGCATGTGTGGACGTCGTGACATCAACAAATTCGCGCCGGGCCTGTAAAAGATGGATGAGCACAAGCACGACGAGGCGGGGAGACTCTGCGAAAACAGCTGGATATTTTTCACAGGTTGAATGGTATTCTAGCTAAAACAGAAATGAACTCCAATTTTGTTGTTTCTTGTCAAATCAATCAAATGTTGCGAAAGCTCCCCAGCAAGACAACTTTGATTTAGAGAGAAATTGTTAAATTTCTTAAATGCCTCACATTATTAATTCCTGTACCGATCGAGCAAGACTTTTTGCAATAAATTTGCAAAAAGGTGCACTTCTTGAAGTTTTCCATCCTCCCGCTAGACTAAATCCGTCAATCCGGGGACGAATTCAATGAGAAAAGTGTTGACATGTTTGACAGAGTTTTAAATAGTTTGAATGCGGATGCTGCGACAACAAGTAGATTTCAAAAATCGTCCCTGACAAAATTTACCTTTATTTCGTTGCAGTCATTTTTATTCTTATCCGCTAGTTTGGATCTAGCCCCTTTTCTCAAAGAAAACCAACTAACTGCACGATGCATAGGAAATCAAACAGATCGATTTTTGACCACCCATAACGCCGAGCCCAGGGTGCAAGGAAACACAATCGCAATATTTATATCCATGTAGAGCAAAGCGCCTAAGAAATTACTTCAGAACTGAAGGAGTCACGAGCGCCTGAGTGAGAAAAGCATTTCAAATCGCCCTCGTTTTTCTCTAGAGATTAAAAGTCTTTCTCGAAAACTCAAAAAGACCATTCGCCACCTCCCACGATCCACGATACGAACCTGGAACCTTTCTTAGGAATTAGATTTCTTGTTCTAGCTAGAATACCATTCAAAATGTGAAAAAATATCCAGCTTGCCTTTTTAACTCATTCATTGCGAAGCAATGAATGAGTTTTTGCAGAGAGGGGAAAACGGCGTTAGCAGAAATCTGCGTAGACGGATGTGACGTCGTTAGCAAAAATAGTGGAAGTGACGTAACAAATTGGTTGGATTTGCACAACCGCTGACTAAGTAGTCAACTTGCCACGAATAGCAAACTTGACAAGCCTAATTAATGCACTTTCTGGATGATTGCAAAACACCGCGAGAGAATTTGTGTAATAAATGTAGGCATTCAGTGAATAAAATGAGACCAAGACATATTTGTAGATATATATTTAAATATTTATTTTTTCTCCGAAAATGAGCCCGCGTACCTACCCTTCCCTCCATCTCGTGTTACGTGCCCAAGAAGGCAGCCATATTTTACGAATGCAGTCCACGCCAGATGGGATGTATACTGTACTAGTTGATACATGAAGTGAATTTGGTTAAAAATGTTGAAAAATTTTAGAATTTGTGGAGCCCAAACTGGTTTGAGATATTCGACGGATTCGTCGGCCTCCATTACGGTCATTACGTACTCAATGAGTCTTCTTAGCTCACTGAAGGCAGCCATTGTGGACCATTGTGGATTTTGACGTCAATCGTTTGTGATTTCTGGTGAGTAAATATTGCTTTCTTTAATTGTTTAAATTTGCTTTAAGCAAAACATACAGCCCACACGTCAAATCGAAATTACCCAGAACTAAACTAAAGTCTGTTTCAGACTAGGAGTCCAGAAATATTCGCCAGGGTACGATCGCTTCGTGACAATTGCTATAAAGCTCTATTCACTAATAAGCTTATTTACTGCTTTATGAAATTGCTAGTTCCACTGAATTGCCAGATGACTACTATTGCTTTATAATAATGGCCCTAAGTCGAATAATAATATTATCAGTAATAGATGATATCCTGAAATGCATAAAGAAGAATGGAATCGGTACTTCGTTGCTGATTATCGTTGCTCGTGTGTTACACGCGTACACCCAGATCGATCAGGCAAAACAAGACATCAAGTTTAATGAATCTAACCATGATACCAAAACTGACAATCTTAAAAGCTGTGTAACACTTGGTGACTATTGTAGTCACCCAAATGGGATTGAAATGCAGGTAAATAATCTATTCAACATCTCAGGTTGTTAAAAACAGAGTTGATCAGAGTTATCTGCAGTGTGTTTGCTTTCACTCAAGACTCTTGTCCTACTAGGCCCGGGTTTACTAAAAAGGGATGTGCCCTATTTCTGGTATCTTCCAAATTATTTTTATTTATATCTTCATCTTTTTTATCTATTTAATTTCAGGGGCAGCAGTTAATGTTACATCTACTGGATTATTCCTGGCTACCCATAATAGTTATTTAATTTAAAAAAAAAGTAATAAGTAATTATTATAAACAATAATGCAGTCAAATGAATTATGACAGTGACAACCCAAGAACTTTAAATGATAAATACTTTGAGTTCAGGGTGGATTGCCTTGGCAAACTGACTCCATCAGACTTCAACGCTTTCCTTTGAAAACCAAGCTAACACACTTTCAACTTCATTTAGCCAGCAGACAACTGATGTACAATTTGTAGCTCACCACCTTTAATTCATTCATTTTTTTGAGTAAAATATCATACATAGTAAACTGTAACAAGCAAACAGTGAATGAGGCTTTCACGTCATTTAGATGACACAACATTTACTAAACAATGAACACAAATGCTTGACAACAAAACATAAAGAATTATGCTATATTGTCCTAATCTTTTGTACAGCAAATGATTCATTTACCCAATCAGTCAATTGTAAGCCTGCTGATAGCTAAGATACATGTCAGGAAGAAGCTTGATGCTTATTGATGCACCACCAACATTGTTAAATGCTATAATACACAAGAAACACTTAAGTCATTTCATGGCTAAGAGCATGAATGAGTTGGTTCATAAGAGCCCTTTGATTCTCAATGTCTCCCGTGCTTGTCGTGTACTTGGTACGACGGGGGTCACGCAACCATGAAAACAAAACCAGATCTTCTCATGCGCATGCTTCGTATGGGAAAAGCAACTTCCGGTCGGCCGTCGTCCTCTGCTCCCGTCCCGGATCTTAAGGACGTTCGCGCCACATTGCTAATGGCGCATCTCTTGTTGCGCACGCTATTCATTGGTCCACGCGCGTGCCACGTCATTTTCAAGCACGCGCGCACCGGATGGTCGAAAGACTCAACAAAATAAAGAGCTGATGACCTTTGCGTTAACTTTCTGTGCGAATATTTTTGTGTGCTCGGTGACCCTCACGTTTTTTTCGGCAGATCACTTCCTTTCCTGATTTCTCCATTATACTAAAATACAAAAAAAATCTGTACGTGGGAGTTTTGATTATTTCTCATGTAACTACTCAAAATAGGGTCGAATTGGTACGTGGATACAGGTGTGCGTAACTGAAAAGTCTTATGAAAATGACGACACATTTCAAACGAAGTTTGCAAGACATGTTTCGGTCGTGCAACGACCATCTTCAGTTGAAAGTAAAATAATTGAAGTTACATTTGAATTTATAATACTATGCTAAATAAAGATAAATAACAACGTGAAATGAAATTGGGAATCTTACAACATAGCTAGAGGTAACAAAAGAGTGTACAATAGTGACATGTTAATTAGAACGAGAGAGTTAAATTAACGTGATATAATTGCTTGTTTAAAGAAGGTTGCTCCCAGGAAATATGTAACGCTTCTTTTATCTTGACCTGGAATTTTGTGGTCGCATGATCTATAACTTTAAAACATTCAGCGGAGCAGGAATTACGGCATGCCTCGGATTGTTGAAGGTGTTGAAAGATATGTGAGGTCCTGTCCCTGTTTAAGTGTTCGCGAATGCGTGTCGAGAGGTGTCGGCTAGTTTCACCGACATAGCAAGAATTACAGCTTGCACAGGTAAACTTGTAAACAACATTCGAACGAAGTTCAACAGGCACAGGGTCCTTCACACTAAACATGTTACGGATCTTGAACGAGGAAAAGGCTAGCTTAACATCAAGATTGTTACAATAACGTTTAAGTAGTTTACGCAATCTGTTTTGTGCTATAATAGAGAAGGGCCCAACATAAGGTAATTTGAAAAAATGTGTAGAATTAGAGGGAGGACTAGCAGGTGTGTTCGAAGGAGTCTGAGTTTTAGTAATATACTGCCTAATGACCCTCTCAACGATATGACTGGGGAAAAGGTTTTTTCTTAAGATTAATAACAATTTCTTGATATCCTCATGAAAGCCTACCCACGTATTGTTGATCTTGTATGTTCTGTCAACTAGGGTCCTGATTAAGCCAAGTTTATAAGAGAATGGGGTAAAACTGAAATAATTAGTTAATAGACCGGTGAAAGTTTT
This sequence comes from Platygyra sinensis, assembly GCA_019787425.1. Lineage (NCBI taxonomy): Eukaryota > Metazoa > Cnidaria > Anthozoa > Scleractinia > Merulinidae > Platygyra > Platygyra sinensis. The sequence goes on from JAHPZR010011936.1 coordinate 10,135, forward strand.
CTTACGATAGACCCTGGTAATGGGAGATTGAGGTTGACTGTTGTCAATCAGAACATCCAAAAAGGGGATTTTTTTGTCCATCTCTTTTTCCATGGTGAAACGTATGTTGGGATGTCTGTGGTTGATGTAGTCAAAAAACAAAGTAGCGTCATGTTCAGTGTCAAATAGACAAAAAGTATCGTCAACATAACGTCGGTAAAATAAAATACTGGAGGCCTTATAGTTTTCCAACCAAATCCTTTCATGGTGACCCATAAAAAGATTAGCCAACACCGGGGCAAGGGGAGAGCCCATTGCCACCCCATCAATTTGATCAAAAAACGAACCCTTAAACAAGAAATGTGTTTGAGCAGTGGCAAAATTAAAAGATTTCTGAGTTCAGTTTTCGTTAACTGGAGATCAGGGTTGCCCTTGGAGATGTAGTCAACCGCCAGGTTGACACACTCCTCCAAGGGTATGTTTGTAAACAGACTTTCGACATCAAAGGAAACCATAAACTTTCCCGATAACAGCAATTCATTGATCTCACGAACAAAAGTAAAAGTGTCTAAAGCACAATGTTCAGATGGGATATGAGGTTCCAAAAGAATACATAAATACTTAGCCAGCTCATAGTTGTATGTTCCAATTGAAGAAACTATGGGACGGAACGGAGGTATTGAGTTCGGCTCACAGACCTTGTGCATCTTGGGGAGGCCGTAGATTCGAGCAGGTTGAGAGCCAGAAGGATAGATTTTGTCATAAACACAGCGATCCAAATGGCCATTCTTTAAAAGTTTCCTGAGGAAACGTTGAAGCCTGCCTTCTCTTAACAAGGTGGGGTCTTCCTTGGTAGGTCTAAATTTGGAAGTGTCATTGATGATCTTGAGAATACCATTGTCATATGCAATTCTGTCCAGGACCACAACACCATTTCCCTTATCCGGTTTAAGAATCACGATCTATTATAGCACAAAACAGATTGCGTAAACTACTTAAACGTTATTGTAACAATCTTGATGTTAAGCTAGCCTTTTCCTCGTTCAAGATCCGTAACATGTTTAGTGTGAAGGACCCTGTGCCTGTTGAACTTCGTTCGAATGTTGTTTACAAGTTTACCTGTGCAAGCTGTAATTCTTGCTATGTCGGTGAAACTAGCCGACACCTCTCGACACGCATTCGCGAACACTTAAACAGGGACAGGACCTCACATATCTTTCAACACCTTCAACAATCCGAGGCATGCCGTAATTCCTGCTCCGCTGAATGTTTTAAAGTTATAGATCATGCGACCACAAAATTCCAGGTCAAGATAAAAGAAGCGTTACATATTTCCTGGGAGCAACCTTCTTTAAACAAGCAATTATATCACGTTAATTTAACTCTCTCGTTCTAATTAACAAGTCACTATTGTACACTCTTTTGTTACCTCTAGCTATGTTGTAAGATTCCCAATTTCATTTCACGTTGTTATTTATCTTTATTTAGCATAGTATTATAAATTCAAATGTAACTTCAATTATTTTACTTTCAACTGAAGATGGTCGTTGCACGACCGAAACATGTCTTGCAAACTTCGTTTGAAATGTGTCGTCATTTTCATAAAAATTATTGTTAGTCTGCTTCTTTACAGATCTTTTGGAAACTTAAAAGTCGTATTTTTTAAGGCTAATTCTAGCTGATTTAATGGCATATGTAGCAAAGATCTATGAAATAGGCGTATATATGCTGTGTTAAACACACATAACTTAGATATGATTCTTCAACTTAAATATATGCCGATAGTAATGAATCCGGCCAGAATCGCCTCAGTGGCTGGAAATCCTAGAAATGCTATGATCTGTGATGCGCCTTATCTTCGAAACGAGTCCGGTGAGCCCCGAGTTTTTTTTTACGTTTTTCATCTAATCTTATCATTTCTACCTGCCGTCAAAGTTTTAGAAAAATCTGTACTTGGGGATCTTAATTCGAGATAAATTCAAACCAAAAATAGATCGGTCTGTGAAAACGCCGTGACAGGAATATGTGGTAGTTGCAGGCTCCTGGTGATGGGCTCCTGCTTACACACATACACGAACACACAAATAAACGAAACAAAATCATTCGCGATCTCACCTTATACTCTAACAAATTTATCCTGAGAAAGCAAAAGGAAAACTCTCCAAAACAGAAAAGCCATGAGATTGCTGTGGTTGCAAGTTTTATTTTTACTTTAGAATCGTTAAAATTAATTACTTGCTACTCTTTAGGAAAAAGCTATATTTGCATACTAAATATCCACATGCGCCCGGTTGCTCTGAAAGTCGACTATTTCCTGTCTACGAGTAAAATCTAACAAATTTTGATTTTATTTTTTTCCTTAGAAACACGTTAAACTAATTTTCTCCAGCCTTGAAGACTATAATAAAATGAACAAAAGTTTCCTTATAAATCAAACTTGATTTGTCCCCTGTAATTCAAACTTCTATTATATTGTGTTGTATATTTTGAGATTAATCAAGTAAAAATTGAAGGGCAAACAAAAAGAGTGAATCCATTTTCCGAGTCAACTCCGAGCCCGAGTCATATCCGAGTCCGAGTCAGGCCGGGTCACAGGTCAGCGGTATACCTTCAAGTCAGAGTTCTCTTCGGTCAAATCAGGAGGGAGGGGTGGGAGGGGTCAACTTTGCTTGCACAGCCATGCGATTGCGCGGGACATTGCGCGGCCGATGATCTTAGCCATTATGACGTCACGAGTGAACCGGTCCGTGAGGTTTCAATGGCCGCTAAAATAAGGCACCAGAAAAGTTTTTCAGCCAATGATTGCTCAAAGAATTTAAGCGAAAGTGATCAACGGACGGCAGGAATAAAATATCCTGTTAATATTGTGTCCAAAAATACTTTGGTTTTCAAAAACTAGATGTCGGAAGGCGCAAAAACAAGCACAATTTCGAGATCGCTCAATTGAAGAGGCGATTGAAAAGTGAAGCTTCGTGCCCTTTTCTTGGGCGATATCTTGAGAACAAAACAATGAACTACACGTACATAAAAATATGATCTTGACACGGTTTAAAATGTTTGAATGGTGATGGAAACGACTCATTAAACATATGCTAAAAATGATCAGTGGGTTTAAACCCATTTTTTTGCGAACGATAGCGTGGGCCTATGGAGGATCTGGTGATCAAATTATACTCGAAACCACCGAAATATGAGAATATCTTTCTTGGAAAATGCTCCCTTACAAAGACATTTGAACTATCAAGTCATGATCATATGCTGGGTTTGGAAGTAGATAATGTACCAAGGATTTATTTTTCTTCGCTAAATTATCGGCAAAACCGTCGAAGGTCTTCTGCGATGCCAGCCAGCTGGCGCAAGCTCCCGAGCAGACGTTGTGTGGATTTTAGATGCTAAAATGATATAACATCACTGTACGGGAGACCTAGATGAAACGGTTGATATTCAAAATAACATGAACAAGACCTCTTGGCAGAAATGTGCTTCATTTCATGTCAAAATGTTCGTCTATTAGGAGATCGCAGCAGAATCTGTTTCGTCGGGCGTCCGCATACAGTGCAAGGCAAGTATCCTAAACTGGTGCTTTGGGTTATAATTTTTATCATTTCTTACAGTGAGTTCACTTAAACCTGTATAGACTGTTAAAGAAAACTGTGTAAGATGCTCTATGAACTAAAAGATACAGAATTTGGTTCCAAGCAGCTAGTGAATTAATTAAGGACGTTCGCGCTAACTGTTTCTGCGCATCCTTACTGCGCACGCAAAGCCACATGCCACGTCATGTATGAGCGCGCGCGCTAAGTCATAAAATAAACAAATGATAGGGCAGATGGCCATTACTAGAGCTTTGCCTGGATTTAACGATCTTGGACGTTCGGTGACCCCAATTTTTCTTTGGGTGGATCATTTCCTCTACTGATTTTCTACGTTTAGGGAAAAAATGAAGAAAATCTATCGACTAGAAAATTGAATTTTTGGCAAAATGCACCATCGAATTCCGTTCTTAATAGCTCTTTGTGCATCTGTGCGGCAGTTTCAAATGCCTCTTAAAGGGTTAAATTTTGTAAAAACGTTAGTAACATTTGAAATTATTTAGGCAATAGACCCACTCCTACAAAATATGACTAAGATCGTTTGCCTCAGTTGACTCACCTTCGACATTTTTAACTGTAAACCCCTGTAGACCGTGCTCAATCATATAGGACAGTTTTTCGAAATCAGGGTAGTTTTCGACACGCTTTATCTCTGAAACGAGGACGGTGACCCCATTTTTTTTTTGCATTTCTGGCACAAGTAACTCATTATCTGCCTGTAGTAAAAATTTAAAAAAATTATATCGACTGGAAAATTTTCGCGCGAACGTCCTTAAAGAGGAAAGAAAACATGAACAGGGACACTTCCTAATACCTACATGTATGCTAAGCCATTGGCTAGAGTTTTCTAAAGGCATCTGTCTTGAGAAATTGTATTAGCTTTACTGCCTCAAGTTTGAAATGATAATCAATTATTTTATTATACTTTATGCTTTTAATTTTCATCCGTAAATCCTATGTAAATGAAGATAGCTTTCAGAAAATCTATTATTTTACATTAAGTTTAAACTTAATTAAAAAAGAAATATACTAGAGAAGAGTATCACAGAGGATGCACTTGTAAAAATAAACACCAAGCCTGATTTTTCCCCAGCTCATTCCATCCTAGGCTCCCATTTACTTTTTCCATTGATGAGTTTATTATAGCCTCAAGAGAATGCATCATGCAAGTGACAAGTAAACATTTTTGGCAAATACCCCCAAAAACCACACAAGATAGGATTTTAAATGTTTAATTGACATTACAATGACAATAAATAGATAGCTTTCCATGATGGTTACATGTATTGCCAGAAACAGGATCTGCTTGAATAGTCTTGCAAAGGTAGTGGAAGATGCTATTAACCTAAGGTTTAAAAAGATCAAATAAGTCTGCCATTAATATTTACCAACTGGAGTAAATGTTTACATGACACCCCATTCCCCCTTTTGTTTTATATCACTCCTAACTATTTTCAACAGAAAATTCAAACTAAAAGATAAATTTCCTAATAAGGTCTAGCACCAGGAACTCAATGTGTATTTACAAACTCCTTTTTTTCTGTAATGTCTAAATAGAGTTGTTACCATTAAAAAAATGTAATTCTCACAATAAATTAAATGATCCAACCCCATCCACAGTTTAAGTCATTTCCAAGCAGATAGAATATATTAGTAGAATTCTACTAGTATACTGATGCAAATGCTGTTATCTGATTGGCTGAGCTACTTGAATACTATCAGCCATTAGAGTACAGTGGCTGCCGCTTGTCCACAAAATGCAATATTTTTATAGTTTTTCCCAAGTTTTGGAAGGAATGTTAGATGTAAACAGGTAATTAAATTCCTGAGAAGACTAAAAGAAGCACATTTACGGTTTCTTTATTTAGAAAAACTTGAAAATATCGAAAAAGCCGGTATGTGCCTAAACAACTACAAATTTGCCAAGGACAGTTCAATACGTGCAACTTTGTTTAAGGGTAAAGCTCAATAATGGGTTGGGAAATCATTGGAAACCGTTATTTACGTTAATTTCAGTTAGAATTCTACTAAAACAATTAGATTATTTGCTCTCGATTGCTATGAGGCGATAGTTGATTCGGCCTTCGGCCTCATCAACTATCACCTCATAGCAATCTCGAGCTCATAATCTAATAGGAAAAAGGCTTAGTAATCCTGGAGGGACAACTTCATTTCAGCTAAACACGTGATAAAATTGCCTCAGAGGGGTTTGATAGGATTTTCTCCAATACCCATGACCAGATAAATGGGGCCTGGTACTATCTCCTCCACAGAGGCTCCCATTGGGAAATTGAATAGGCCTTATCACGGTTTTCGACACCATCTTGAGGGGTAGGCAAAGCAGTCAGATTACAGTGTTTGTTTGGGAAATATCCGATCACAAAAAAGTTTTTCCAAAATTGATTTTTACACAATTTATGAATTGCATATACAAGCGAAAACTAACGATAGAAAAGCCCGACGTTTCGGCGACATCTTGGCGCCATAGTCAAGGGAAACTAAATTAAAAATGCGATTACGAGAGTAACTAAGAGTCCAGCGTCATTAATTTACATAAGTTAAACAAAGACCTTGGCGCGAATTGAGTCTGATTGTACATTTAGGCACGGTCGTAATTGTTTAATGAGTAACATCTCATTAACGAGACAATCAAACTTGTTCTGGCATTTTTTCAACACCTTAAAACAACTGTGAAGGTCATCCGGAATCCTGCCTGGGTGTCTATGAATGAATGAATGAATGAATGAATGAATGAATGTTTATTTGCCACACAGTTATATACATATTACAAATTAGAGTAACAGTAAAAAAGTCGTTTAAATGTAAGTAAAGAGGAATGAATTTTACTATAGCAATAACTGTGGCGAGGAGACCCCAAGAAACCACCAGGCTTATAAGAGGGGCCCCCTCATATGCCTATCATTAATCTAAATAATCTTACGCAATGCTTGTGCGGCATAACTAACTCAGCTTACGAACTGACGAGGTCTTGCTTCTATGTCCGTCGACGCGTACGAACAGATGTCCACGGGTGTATCCGACATAACCAGCATCGCACTGGCCACACTTGAAATTATAAACAACACATTGTTGATCAATGAGCTGAGGCTTAGGTTCGTTTGTCGGGAACTCATGGGCAATCTTGCGGCTCGTAAACACTGGTTGGACATTAACCTGGAGCTTCACACTGAGATCTTTTAACTGCGTCTTCACGATATTAGCAGAATCTTGATCTTTAAAGGGTATGACGACCCGAATAGTGTTTTCTGTCGTAGATTTAGACCGTAATAAAGACTGGTCAGTGACCCTTGAATTTAGGAAGGTTTTAACAGTAGAGTCCACAAGGTGTTTGGGATACTTCAGTTTAGAGAACACGGACTTCAGTCGGTCGCACTCCTCAGTGAAGTAAGACCATGACGAAGACAGGCGATATGCGCGATCGAGCATAGTTGACAGTAGGCCGCGCTTGTACCTATTATCGACGTGACTGTGGTAATGGAGGAGCAGACCACTGTTTGTTGGCTTTACGAACACTTTAGTTTCGATACGGGGCGCTCGGTTTAGGAGTTGAATACCGAGGAAGGGGAGCATTCCATCTTTTTCGACCTCCATAGTGAACTTGATGGCGGGGTGGGCGTGGTTGAGGGTGTTGAGAAAGTCCTTAGCAGTAGATAAATCAGGCATCACAGTAAATGTGTCGTCAACATATCGACGATAATAAGGTGGCAGTTTACCCTCAACATCTAGTTTCTCTTCAATAGATGACATGAAAACGTTGGCTAGCAGGGGTCCGAGGGGGAACCCCATCGCTACGCCGTCAATCTGTTCGTACAACGAGCCATTAAATTGGAAAAGCTGGCCCTTGCTGGCCACACTCAAAAGATCAATTAGGTCCTGCTTCGAAATGTTCAAGTCGTACTCGGAATTAAACCAGTTGTTACTAAAGGCTCTGTCCGCGAGAATCTTAATGGTTTCATCCAAAGGTACATTCGTGAACAACGAGGACACATCATAGGACACGAGTAAATCACCAGGTGTTATATTGAGGTCTCGTGGTAGTTCATTCACAAAGTCGAAAATATCAGTGACTGTGTGCTGATTTACAGACAACGGTTTGAGCTTGCTGTCAAGCCATTTCGCCAGAGCATAATTATACGTATTAGTTGCTGATAGGATTGGTCGCTGTTCTGCTAATATCGTGAAGACGCAGTTAAAAGATCTCAGTGTGAATCTCCAGGTTAATGTCCAACCAGTGTTTACGAGCCGCAAGATTGCCCATGAGTTCCCGACAAACGAACCTAAGCCTCAGCTCATTGATCAACAATGTGTTGTTTATAATTTCAAGTGTGACCAGTGCGATGCTGGTTATGTCGGATACACCCGTGGACATCTGTTCGTACGCGTCGACGGACATAGAAGCAAGACCTCGTCAGTTCGTAAGCACTATGATAATAGACACCCAGGCAGGATTCCGGATGACCTTCACAGTTGTTTTAAGGTGTTGAAAAAATGCCAGAACAAGTTTGATTGTCTCGTTAATGAGATGTTACTCATTAAACAATTACGACCGTGCCTAAATGTACAATCAGACTCAATTCGCGCCAAGGTCTTTGTTTAACTTATGCAAATTAATGACGCTGGACTCTTAGTTACTCTCGTAATCGCATTTTTAATTTAGTTTCCCTTGACAATGGCGCCAAGATGTCGCCGAAACGTCGGACTTTTCTATCGTTAGTTTTCGCTTGTATATGCATATCTAAATCATTATTGATTAGAAATTTATGAATTGCAATGTTAAAGTACTAAGTAGAAGATTATATTCACCAAGTTTGGAGGATGTAGCTTAACTAGAAGATGCCTAGTTAATTTTGTAATCTTCCATACATTTGTTTGTAAAATTTGGCTGGTTAGATGGATGTCTAAATGCAGATTGTGGGGAAAATACAGACAAAGGTATAGAAAAATTAACTGAACGTCTTCTAGCCAAGAATATCATATTCCCATTATCATTTTCATTGCAGCACTTAACTCTCTATTAGGGAAATGGGAATACAATATTCAATTCTTAAAAAGTCTAGTCTGCCTCTTCTGTCTACATTTTGCATTTTGACCCCCGTTTTGCAGTAGGCAGGCTTAAGTCTTAATTAAATAATTAAGCTCAAGCTCTTGTTTGTGAAAGATCTCATTTCCATCTTTGTGGATAATATTTCTGTCTGCTACTTCTGTTGCAGAATATTTGAATATGTGACGATCGCGAGGTCACAAAATTTTCAGGACGTATACAAAACATGGACCGGGGTCCATGGACCACCCCATGGACCTGGTCCATGGACAACCCCGTGGACCCGGTCCATGGACCGGGTCCATGGACCACCCCATGGACCATCCCTAATTTTCAACAGGAAATTGCCCCTGTTAATATGAAAATTTACCGGAGGTCAGGGTATGAACAAAAACACAGACTTGTATTTATTGCTTACGTCCTTGAGGGTTTGTCTCGTAACAGCGGGTTAGCGGTTTTACGCGGGGTAGTACAACAAAGTCTTGCGACTGTACATAGCTTGCAATGCAGGCGTACTTTGTGGGTACGAGCAATAAATACTCACCTGATCTTTGGATCGTTTCAAGGCAACTGCCATCACGGTTAGGACTTGTTTCCATATCTTAAAATGCCCTTGGATACGTTGTGATGCGTACACAAAATAAATACTGATTAGGCCTAAGCACTGAAAATACTGATTAGGCCTAAGCACTGAAAATACTGATTAGGCCTAAGCACTGAAAATACTGATTAAGCCTAAGCACTGAAAATATTGATTAGGCCTAAGAACTGAAAATACTGATTAGGATTAGGGTTAATGGTTAGCTTCTTTATAGGTTCGGGTGTTCGGTTTACTACTTAAATCAAACCGCGATCTTGCAGCGAATCCTCGGTGGTCTAGTGGTTAGGAGAGAAGACTACTGATCTGACACCCTGGGTTCGAATCTCCCCCGTCACAACAAAAAAAATTTTTTCCTTTATAATTGAAGAGACTTGCACTTAGACAACATTTGTTGTGCAGAAACTAAGTCTCTGTGTCAAGAAACCTAGAAATTTCATGTAAGTGTAAGTGAATAGGGAGAGGGAACTTTGAGATATGGAAACAAGTCTTTACCTGCCATCACTTACTGCCATCTTGGATGAGGGAGCGCGAAGGGGCTGGAGCGAGTTATGTTATCCGGCAACCTACCCCCTTTAAAGTCACGGTTCGTTCAATACGAAAACTGAATACATTCTTGCCCTCCGATTAAATTTACAAGCTGGAATGAAAATATTGGGGGTAGAAATGCTCTAGATCTTCTGTATCTCAAAACGAGTTTGTGGCCTTCCCATTTATGGGGTGCGACCCCAAAGCAACCGGCTATTACGAGACAAACCCTCAAGGACGTAACCAATAAATACGAGTCTGTGTTTTTGTTCATACCCTGACCTCCGGTAAATTTTCATATTGACAGGGGCGATTTCCTTTTGAAAATTAGGGGTGGTCCATGGGGTGGTCCATGGACCGGGTCCATGGACCGGGTCCATGGATCGGGTCCACGGGCGGTCCATGGACCTGGTCCATGGGGTGGTCCATGGACCCCGGTCCATGTTTTGTATACGTGCTAGTAAGAGCCCCGAATCCTGGAACGACAGAGAAAAACTTCACGGCGGTTATTTTTGGGATCGAGGATTTTTTTTTCCCACAGTACGGCAAATTTTTTCGAAAAAAAAAAACAAATTTGCTTATTTTATTGATCTCTCTTTTTTTAAAGAGGTTAAAATGGCCGAAAAAAACACTTGAAAAGTAAAAATAAATTTTCAAATGATCATACGTGGAAGGATCTTGAAAGTGATTCTCCGTAACTCTCATGTGACGATGAAGTGCCACAGTACCGCAGTGTTCTTGAGCGCTGAAGGAATTAAGTGTGTCTTGCCCTGAAAAGCACAACACAATGTCTCGATTATGTCCCCAGTCCTCTTTCCGACCTGTAGGAGACTCCCATTCCCGATCATAAATCATAAAATTTCCACGATCATGGAGGAGGTCACATATTTACAAAAACCAGAAGCCTATCACCTAGACTAGGTGATACTTGAAGCTTCTGACGAAACAAACACCTAACAGGAAAGTCAGTAACTTGTTAAGGCAGCAAAAAGAGAAATTTGAGCAAAGGCATTTTAAAACGATTCCATTTTGTTTCGAAAAATTACAATATCGATAAAGGTCAAACCCAATACTCAAAAAATAGTGGGAGTCGGCATTTTGTGGATTCAAATGTACGATTATTTTCAATTCATATTATGCAGGTCTATGTTAGTGAATCCTAACCCTCGCTCGTGCTCGATTGTTTTGTAAAAATTTGGGCAGCTTGCGAAATATTTTTGGGAAAGCGTACTGCCTTCGGGTCACACTGGCCAACTAGGACGCCAAAAGCTCCATTAAGTCCAAGAGAAGGATTGACTGTGGTAATGCGAGGAATCAATTCTAAGCAAGATGTTGGTGGACGCCTTATGCTTCCTAATGATGAGGATATCTATAATGATGATGATAGTGATAGTGATAGTGATGATGATGATGATGATGATGATGATGACGTGCGAAGCGTTCGCGTAAAAATTAAAATACACTGAGTAGGAAGAAAGCAAGTAATAAGCTCGGCTTTTAATTACAATCAACATCGACTACAACCAGGTCTTAGACAAAACTAACCACTATTCTTATTTTCAGGTTAATCCCGTAACCTACATGTAGAACTCACCCTGCCTGGCATAACAATTTTCTACGAACTAATCGTCAACTTGGCGCAGGTGCGAGTTAACTAACGCTCCTAGAATAGGAAGGCAAGTTGTTTGATTACGGTATATATTTTAGTGGTGTACTTTAGTAGAAACGGGCAAGTTCGTTGTGTAATTACATGTAACTACCAGCAAATGCTTGCGTTTGGAAATTGTTTGTTCTGAAAAAGACATATTATACTGTCGAACTAAGGAATGTGGCTGCCCAACATGGTCGCTTAGGGGCAAAGCTCGATACGGCAGTATAGCTCAAACCGTTCATTCACAACAGGAGCCTCTGGTCATGGGCTCCTGTTCACAGTCAACATCTTTTTCAGTGCATATAGCGACCAGCCCATAAAAAAACCATGAAAAAGTAATAATTAATTAATGATAAGAATATTAGTCCGAAATTCTTTGTCGAGAGAAACGGCGTGAATCAATGTAGACACTTAGAGCTCTCTATTGGAAAGTACCGAATCTCATTCAGTGATTGGTTCAGATCTGTTTTACTAATGTGTTTCATTCCCCCGGGAACACTCCCATATTAGTAATTAGTTAATTTTGGTGCGAAATTTCAGCGTCAATTTATCATTTCACATGTAAAATTATGAAATTGCCATGGCAACGTTTATCAATGTTTAAAGAAGTTGAAAATTAACTTTCTTTGTTCGTCAAAATTAAGATTAATTTTGGTTACCAGAAAAGATATTTAAGGCCTTGTGACCATTCCGGGACGGAAAAATGGTACTTTTATAAGAATTGTGGACTAATAAAGTTTACAAGCTGGGCTCCGATCCTGACAAGCCACAAAAAACAAAAACACGAACAAGTCTTGACAAGAGATCTTGACACCTTCACTTTCGTGGCAAAAAATTTCTCAAGAACGACAGTTTTTTTTTCCAATTTTTGAGTATAACGACTAATTGTTTGGTCTATTTTACGGTTAACGGTTGTTGCTATACAATCAGGAGCCGTAATCATGGTCGTGCGCGA
>JAHPZR010011936.1:27500-30000 GCA_019787425.1 Platygyra sinensis
CCGAGTTGAGGGCATCTCCTAAAACATCAAATGAGGGAGCCACCTCACCGCACGTCAACTTTACCATGTAGTTCAAAAGTGAACAAACATTTCTGAATAGTCTTCCTTTGTTAGGTTCTTGGGTGACATTTCGTTCAACCGCTTCGTACAAGGTAAAGGTGCCGTTTTCAACCCCTGGTCTGAAGTTATCCCAAAACCTGACCATAGTGAGGTAGCTCGCTGGTAAACAGACTGGGTACCAATGCTCTGTGCAAAGCCGGGAGTACAGTGCAAGGCAAGCAATTAGCTGATGCTCTAAAATCATGACCGTATTGGCGATGGATGGATAAATCATACGACTTCGCTTTGCTGCAAGAGTGAGGAAACGTCTAATGATGAGATGGGCTGCATTTTCCACGTCACCATAAACGTACAAGCGTTTCTTGCCGTCTTCCCACCACTGTAAATAGCTCTCAAAACGACCACTTTCTGAAGGACCAACCATTCCATTCTTCACCAACTGGTGGTTTGTCGGCTTCCTTGCCTTCTTCTGGAACTCTTTTTCCTCTACACAAATGTACCTCACCATAAGATGAGAAGCATCAATCAGTTGCAGACAAGATGACACTTTAAGAAAATTATCTGTATCTGAGCGGCGTTTCTCTTCCGCTATTTCTTTCCACGAGACATCGGCAAACTGTGAAATTCGTTTGCTAACGGCTTTTGTCATCCTTAAGCTTCGAACGTGTTGCAATGTGAGATGATATTCTCGATAACCAGAGGAGGGAAACAAAAAATTGTAAAAGTTTTGACAACAGCGGAATTCTTGAAATTCCTTTAATTCTAAGGGGAAGCGTCCTGCCTGTGCTGGTTTGAAATCATCTCCAACATGAAGGATTCTACAACTGATTCCAGGTACATGAAATGGAACAGAGCGTGGAAGCGGTTGCTGAAGTGCTCCCCTGAGTCTTGGTGTTCGTATGGACAACTTGAATTGTCGCACGGTGTCCCCTCTACCAGACTTCGGCATACAGAATTTCTCGATAAGGTAGTCTCCAGCATCCTACGAATCTTTGTAACCAGGTTAACAGAGAAGTTAATAAGAAACCGTCCCATGTTCTGACGTGCTTCGGCTGTATCAATCATCGCTTCTGTGTTAGAAGTGTTGTCTTTTATGAATTCTGGATCAACGTTAGCAAACCTTCCCCCACATTTGCAGAAGAACCTCTTTTTGTGTGCAACGTCAGTTTTGAAAAGTCCAAAGTGCTCTTCACATCTTGTTGTTTCATGTTGCTCCGCCATGGTCAACTTAGCGGCAGGCCTGAACAACAGAGTAACTAGTCGTAGCAACCTGTCTAAGGCTCGTACAGTCAACCACTGCCTGTAGTTCTTTGGAGGTTCATACCTTGTGGCCTCAAGCAATTCCGCCACACTCTCGGCTTCTCCACAGCAATTTTTGCACTTGTCAAACAATCTACCGGCCTCTTGAAGCCTTTGAAAATCTTTTTCTAGACTCCCAAGCATCAGTGACGCTTCTGCCTGACCATTAGTGTCGCGACACTGCTGGTACTTCTCAAGAGCACGTTGAAGAATCTCAGGAGTGTCTTCCTTTTCTATGGTTGCACGAGCTTGTGCCAGTAAACAATCAGCGGCAAACTTAGGATCGTTAGAATACTTAATTGCTTCCTCTAATTTTCCTGAGTCTCTTAAAAGACGAGCAGCTTCGTCCCGTCTTCCGTCATCTTCCAAAGCTCTGGCTGCCTCAACTAAACATCCCCGTTTCTTTAAAAATGCAATGCGATCAGTGGTAGATGGGAGGTGTTGAAGGACATCTTCCATTTCTTTTGTTTTCCCTCGCTTAAAATGCTGATCTGCTAGTTGGTGACGAAGCCGCTCAACAGTTCGAGTAGATCGAGGTGGAATGATTCCTACTTTTCCCTCGCCACTTTTGGAAAGGATGTTGAAGCGTTCAAGGGCACTAAGCGCATCCTCATAGAGGCCAGCTTGACAAAAAGTCTCGATTGCCTCAGCATAGTTGTTCTGGGATTCGTAGCATTTGCTTGCTTCTTTGTAAAGACCTTTCCTTTTGAAGAGCCGAGCAGCATTTTGAAACTAACGGAAGAAAAGATGAGTTTTCTAAAACTTCCAGGGCTGAGTTGAAATTAATGAAGGAAGAAACGAAATTTTATTTACCAGCCAACATTTGGAGAAACTTACCCAAGCTATTGTATTTAATGTAATATTTACCTTTCCTGTCTTCTCGTAAAGTTTGGCCAAAAGAACCCACTCTCGGGCGTTGTTCAGACATATCTCGGCCTCATCGTACATGTGGCACTTAAGGAAGCTCTCGGCGGCCCTTAGAAATTCATCGCGCATTTGTTGACGGTTCGTGGAACGCAACTTGGTAGCCTCTGCAGCCTGTTGCTGTGCTTGGCTTTTCTGCAGCATTAAATTGTCTCCGGCAAAAGTGAAGCACTGTATCGCAGGCACCCACAACCCGTGCTTGTAGAAGCGAATTCCT
>JAHPZR010011936.1:37500-40241 GCA_019787425.1 Platygyra sinensis
AGGACATCTTTTTAACCTCTCCTGGTTGCCGCCTGACTTAAGCTTCTTCACTGGACGTTGTACAGGTTAGATTTGCCTCTTGAAGTTCGGTTTTTGTTAGGGAACGACCTTTCTAATCCCTAAGCTCGCCGTTTCAGTTCTTTCACAAAAGTAGAATGCTTGCACTTTTTGTCTTAAAAGCAGTCAAACTTCCATTCACTCAAGCTGAAGTTTATGTTAAAGTTTTTGACCTCGCGGCTTTTTTGTATATCTACTTCACTTAAACTATTTTAGACAACTAGTTTAGACAATCAAACTTGTTCTGGCTTTTTTCAACACAAGACCTCGTCAGTGTACAAGCACTATGATAACAGACACCCAGGCAGGATTCCGGATGACCTTCACAGTTGTTTTAATGTGTTGAAAAAATGCCAGAACAAGTTTGATTGTCTAAACTAGTTGTCTAAAATAGTTTAAGTGAAGTAGATATACAAAAAAGCCGCGAGGTCAAAAACTTTAACATACAACTTCAGCTTGAGTGAATGGAAGTTGACTGCTTTTAAGACAAAAAGTGCAAGCATTCTACTTTTGTGAAAGAACTGAAACGGCGAGCTTAGGGATTAGAAAGGTCGTTCCCTAACAAAAACCGAACTTCAAGAGGCAAATCTAACCTGTACAACGTCCAGTGAAGAAGCTTAGTGTCAGGTCCGGCAACCAGGAGAGGTTTAAAAAGATGTCCTTCAGCGCTAAGAAATTCCGTCTTCTTGGTAGATTTTAGACTGCCATTTCTCGCTATTTTGGACAAAGGTATTGTCCCACGGCCAGGTTCAATAGTTTCTTGCCACACAGTTTCTCAACCACTCCAAAAGACCATGTGGCAAGAAAGCCTTCATAAAAAAATCGCAGGTAGTTTTTCGTCTGCTTTGTGGTCAAGTTTCGTCAATTCAACTGTGAGCAAAGATGCTTAAAGGTCGGCACACACGATGGGACTAGTCCCTGCGACTAGTCCCTGCAACAAGTCGCAGGGACTAGTTCGCATCGTGTGAACTGGCCATTTTTGCACAAATTGTAGTCACAGGACCAAATTTAGTTCGTTGGGACTATCGCAAGGACTAAAGTTGGTCCCTGCAACTAGATTTTGAAGCAGTTCACACGATTGCGACTGGTCCCTGCGACTAGTCGCAGGGACTAGTACCAGTTCACACGATGCGACTAGTCCCTGCAACTTTTGCAGGACTAGTCGCAGTGACTAGTCCCATCGTGTGTGCACGACCTTTACACTGTAAAAGAAACTGCTCAGTTTTCATACATGACTTGGGGAGAGTGAATGAATTTTTACGCTTGAATTCCACCTGTCAAATTTTCATCCAATAAAGTTGATTGACGTAGCTTGTTGCCTCCATTTGTCACGCCAAAAAACTGTAGCGTAACAGCAATTGTCACTTGTTATATTATTAACAAGTAATCAAATGAATTTTCTCGTGCAATTTGGAATAAATAAGCTCTCTGATAATTTTTCAAAGACTACAAATTGCACTCGCCCTAACGGGCTGGTGCAATTTTTTGTAATCTTTGAAAAATTTACTCGTGCTTATTTCAGTATTTATTTCCAAATTGCACTCGAAATCATTTGATTAACCTATACTAATCGCATATTTAATTTAGTTTCCCTTGACAATGGCGCCGAAACGTCGGACTCTTCTATCGTAGTTTTCGCTTGACAAGCATATCTAAATCATTGTTCATCATAGTTGTATAACACGAATATTATTGATGACATCGTCTTGAATATATCCTGCAAATGACTATTCCAGTCCTTGGTCCCCCTCTACTCCCTACAGTAAGCGTTATAATGCATAGTCAATTCCAGCAGTGCCCATCCCCCTCCCCGGGCTAACGCCCGGGCATTAGCATTTTTTTTAAAAAATGGGCAATTCCCCGGGGTTGGGACATATAAGCTGTTCTAAATGTCCCGGGGTTTTGGACGAAGAAAGAGGGCAAATGCCCCCGCCCCGCGATCGTTGCCTTCCAAGACTTTCAACACTTCTGCAGTTGTTTTATTAACCAATGAATAAGCCAGTCTTTGACAAGGCCTCGTCCTTCCCGATAAACTCATCCATCTTTTGAAAACACGTGTGTCAAATGCCCGGGGGTTGCCCCGGGGTATGCTAACGCCCAGCCCCGGGCCGCGATAAAATTTGCTAATGACCCACCCCCGGGACTGACAACGGGAGCAAATGCCCCCGGTTGCCCGGGGGGGGGGATGGGCACCGCTGGAATTGACTGATGCATAACTACATGTTGCTGTAAGCCCACAGCAATTGCATGAAAAATCAACGGACAACAGAAACTGGAGGTGTTTTTTTGAGAAAAAAATAACTGCTGTCGTAATTACTTAGCCGTCTAAGTGAATTTTGAGTTGGAGCTGATCAATCGGACATTTCGTGTCTCATTACATGATGTATTGTGCTGGACCTCGTGCCTCGGTAAGCCATGTTGGCCTTTCCACATTAACTTACAGCGTTTGTTCCATCTGTCTTAGTTTTTTCATTATGCATTGCTACACAATAACAAAACGACAACAACTACACGCAATCTCCATGGAAGAATGATTTTTAACTTTACACTTCAATGGTCATTAACGATTTGGACTTTCCTGGGACAACGTGGTACAAAACGTAGACTGTGAGGGACTTCTATATTCTGCCGGCAAGTAATTTAGCACATGACTACATAGAGAATTATCTCGAAAAAACCCAACC
>JAHPZR010011937.1:0-2500 GCA_019787425.1 Platygyra sinensis
TCCATGGACCCCGGTCCATGTTTTTGTATACGGTCCACGGATGTATAAGTACCTAGCGTTGCCCCTGTGAAAAGCAAGTGCCATTGTTTCATTAGATGAAGGAGTGAGACGGGGGCGACCTTTCACGACCTAAATCGACATAGGTTACACGATTTTAATTAAACGGATCGGTCCGAGAACCCTCCGTCTTTCCCTCAGAACAGTGACGATTAGTGGAAGGCCTTGTATCACAGCCTGCCTCCAACAAAGTCCTTCCTCATAAGATCGAGGTTCGTTGGCATTTCCATGTACAGGCCATCCCTTTTTACCCTTTAATAATGCCGTTTTTAAATACTATTTCCTTACATCATGCTACAGGACAGAATCCTAGTGTTACAGATTTGTGCAAGAGCGCTTGGTGACCAACATACCTTTTTTTTTTATTTAGTGGCCAAATAAAAAAGGCAGAGTCTCAGAGATGTTTATCAGAAAGGCACCAAGAAGGTTGAGCAGAAAATTCAAACAAAAAATATGAACGTTTTGTCGAAAGAAGATTACTTCCACAAGATTAAAAACTATAATAAGCCTAAGCTATTTAACAATTATTCCATGCGAAATGATCGCGCGGGAATATCGTTGTCCGGACGTTATGTCACGTTACTGTTTTGCGTTTACTCCGCCATTTGGAGTTGTTATGTAATCCAAATATTCCCAAAATCCCGGCTGACCCGCGGTGCTGAAACGTATGTCAATAAATTGTGTGTATCAACATGGACGTCTCCTCGCCTCTTTTGACCTGTCGCATAACCATGGTGGTCAGAAACCGGTCGTGAAATCCCGCCGTCCAGATCCCCAAAATCGGACCATCTAAATCGGCAAACAACGGTACTCCTATCCAAGACAGCTGCATTTGACTACTTTGGCTTAACGGATAGCGGACCACACGCACTCTAACTTCAGCCTTGCGCTGCCCATCTCTATAGAAGATGTCTTCTCTGAATCGACTGAAGGAATCGTTGAGCCCAAAAAGAAATTTGTCCCTCATGAACTCGTCAGCATTTGGACCGAATGAACAACGGCCTGCGGCGGTGCGGACGGCTGTTTCCCAAGCTGAAATGGATCTTTGGTCTGCCTGTGCCATTTGCACCCAAAAGTAGTATCTGTCTTGCATGAGAGTACTTGCACCGACGTAATGCTCTTTAATTTTTTGTAGCCAGACCCATCGCTTATCGGCATCGTCGGCGGGGATCTTGGAGGTGATTACATCGTCGAGAGTGTTCCATTCTGACGCAGGAATTGCGCTGCGAAGAACGGCTAGCTCGAATGGTCTTTTTGCTTCGATGTAGTGATCTGATGTGTGAGTTAATCTGTCTTTAGCAGGATCTCTGTAGCCTTCTAACAGGCAATAATCGTGAAATCGCGTTTCCCAGTGGCGAAAGTGGTCTCGATTAGCCCTGACAGCGTTGACATCGAGGATCGGTTTGTCGTGTTTGGGCATCTTGCGAGCGGGAAGGTAATGCTGAAGTTAAAGTGCGTGTGGTCCGATCCGTTAAGCCAAAGTGGTCAAATGCAGCTGTTTGGATAGGAGTACCGTGTTTGCCGATAAATGGTCCGATTTTGGGACTGGAGGCGGGATTTCAGACCGGTTCTGACACCATGTTATGCGGCAGCAAACGAGGCGAGACGTCCATGTTGAACAGAACATTTATTGCACACATTCCAGCACGCGGTCAGCCGTGGAATATTGGATTACATAACAATCCAAATGCGGAGTAACGCAAAACAGTAACGTGACATAACGTGACAACGATATTCCGCGCGATTTCGCAGGATAATTGTTAAATAGCTTAGCTTATTATAGTTAATCTTGTGGAAGTAATCTTCTTTCGACAAAACGTTCATAATTTTTGTTTGAATTTCTGCTCAACCTTCTTGGTGCCTTTCTGATAAACATCTCTGAGACTCTGCCTTTTTTATTTGGCCACTAAATAATTGGATGTTGGTCACAAGCCTCTTGCAAATCTGTACACTAGGATGTCCTGTAGCATGATGTAAGGAAATTAGTATTAAGGCATTAAAGGGTAAAAGGGATGGCTGTACCTGAAATGCAAGAACTCGACTTATGAAGATTGTTGGAAGGCATTGTATACAAGCCTTCCACTAATCGACTTTCTGAGGAAGAGAGGGGAGATCGTTAATAAATGTAACCTTTCGATTTAGGTGTAAGGTCGCGCTCACTCCTTCAATGAACAAGGCACTGCTTTCACAGGAGTACTTATAATGTGGACGTATACAAAACATGGACCGGGTCCATGGACCACCCCATGGACCTGGTCCATGGACCACCCCGTGGACTCGGTCCATGGACCCGGTCCATGGACCACCCCATGGACCACCCCTAATTTCAACAGGAAATCTCCCCTGTTAATATGAAAATTTATCGGAGGTCACGGTCATGAACAAAAACACAGACTCTTATTTAGTGCTTACGTCCTTGAGGGTTTGTCTCGTAATAGCGGGT
>JAHPZR010011937.1:5000-12733 GCA_019787425.1 Platygyra sinensis
GAACAGGCACTGCAGGCCGACTGCGAATCGATGTAAGAAGCAATCACTGTTATCCCAAAGCTCTTCAGAGATTCGCGTAAGACAACTCCGAATATTTCTTTTCTCTCCAACGGTTTGAATATATTTCCACGAGCTTTAGCCACACATTTGCCATATGTTACTTTTAGATTTATCTGGCAAACTCTACAAACATTCAGAACATTGTTACAATTGCTTTCTTTTTGGCCCGGCGTCTTCCCAACGTCCGAAGCTAAGGTCTTCAAATTTTAAAATTCATTTTTCATGCAAAACAACAAAAACAAGAAATACGAGAACCCATTGGCGCCTTCAGATTTTGTCACGAAAGAAGTAATATGATTCTGATTGGATGATTTTGACAGCCATACATTCCACTGTTGAGTGGGTTTTGCATAGTTAATTAGAGGGCGGAATGAAGAAAACAATAGCGTCCTTGCAGGCGTCCCCTACCGCGATCCTCACGCGTCTGTTCTCGCGCTTCATGCACTCGTCTTTCCCCTTTTCCCTCCCCTTCGGACGCCTGCCACGCAGGCTACTGCTTCACCTGTTTTGCGACTGAAATCGAAGCGCCTGAGGAGGAGGCGGACAAAATATAGTTCCACTTGCACTACATAGTAGAAATAAGAAGAGATAATTTCTTCTTCTGCTTTGTTTACATATTCACGCGCGCCCGAGACAGCAGTAAAATAGTAAAACTCGAAAAGCCTTTCTTCATATATAGCTTTGGAAGATTTCGTTTGTTGAAATCTGTGTTGAGTTCTGAAGAGAATCTCTGAAAGTCTTTGATATTAAACATCTATGTTATGATCACTTGACACCTGTCAAAACAAGGTATCTGCTGACCAGTATCACGTGACCATATCGCGGGCTCAAGTCCACAACTCATCGAGGTCACGTATTTCTTTGAAGTTGACCGCTGACCGAGCGCTAGTTTTCGATTGGATCGCGTGGTCATCTTCGGCTCATCTTCGGTGAATAATTGTTAAATATTAGCGGAGCTCCGGCGGCCCGAAGGGTCGCCAAGCAGAGCCCCATACTCATATAGGAAAGAAAAGGAAACCCATGAGTTGATTTTCTCATGGTTATCATTGCCAGCGGCATTGCTTGTGGGCGCGTACGCACGACGACGACGAGGACGGAGTCGCGCAACATGGCGGCCATACTCCAAATATTAGGTTGACAGAGAAATTGGACATCCATGTTATGATCAATTGACACCTGTCAGAACAAGGTATCTGCTGACCAGTATCACGTGACCATATCGCAGGCTCAAGTGTACAGCTCATCGAGGTCACGTGTTTTTTGAAGTTGACCGCTGACCAAATGCTGGTTTTCCATCGGATCGCGGGCTCATGTCAGGTTAACTTGTTGAAAACAGGGCAGGATTGTTCGGAAGCTGGTTAACCCTAGCCCAGGATTACAATATATTCGAAATATAACTTTTTCTTCTATACAATTGTTTTTGCTGCTTTGTTTTGTGCATATGGTGATTATAAAACTCAAAACAGAAAGTCAAACAAGCAGAAATCGTTACCGCAAAGTTACAAAACTCAAATCAACATTCTACCTTTTCCTGGATTAGCTCAATCGGGCACTGAACAACCCGGCCAAGGAGCTACGCTTTTAGGCTGGCCTAAATCTATATATTATAGGAAAGAAAAGGAAACCCATGAGCTGATTTTCTCATGGTTATCATGGCCAGCCGCATTGCTCGCGGGCACGTACGCACGACGACGACGGAGTCGCGCAACATGTACATGACGGCCATACTCCAAATATTAGGTTGAGAGAGACATGCAGCCTTGGTTTACCGTGTACCTCTTTGATGCTGGACATCCATGTTATGATCAATTGACACCTGTCAAAACAAGGTATCTGCTGACCAGTATCACTTGACCGTATCGCGGGCTTAAGTGTACAGCTCATCGAGGTCACGATGTTTTTTGAACTTGACCGCTGACCAAGTGCTGGTTTTCGATTGGATCGCGGGCTCATGTCAGATTAACTTGTTGAAAACAGGGCAGGATTGTTCGGAAGCCTGTTAACGCTAGCCCAGGATTAAAATTTATTCGAATTATAACTTTTTCTTCTATACAAATTTTTTTGCTGCTTTGCTTTGAGTATATGGTGATTATAAAATCAAAACAGAAAGTCAAACAGTAAACAGAAAACCTCACCGCAAAGTTACAAAACTCAAATCAACATTCGACCTTTTCCTGGGTTAGCTCAATCGGGCACTGAACCACCCGGCCAAGGAGCTACGCTTTTAGGCTGGCCTAAATCTGTATATTACAAATAGCATGTTCGTCATTTTCCAATTCGTCTAAGTACGTTGGGTGCACGCTGTTTGGGAGCCTGGAAATCGAATTTTATTTGAAAAATAACTTTAAATTTATGCAAAATCAACTTTCAGTTGTCAAACTGCAACTTTTTAACCAATCAGATTTTACTGACTTTTTTAAGAAGCCAATCAAAAAGCGAGAAAAGCTTCTGACAATGTTCGCGTCATTTTGAATAAAATTCACTTATATATTTTTTTTCCTTTGGCCATCGTAGCTTAATAAGCAATAGCACACAAACTGCAGTGACAAACTGACATAACACGCATGTTGGAAAACGCATTGATCAAAGGCTGTCTAAGGGTGATTTTCCAAAGCGCTCATCGCATCAAGTCCTTTTTTCCTACAAAGATATGATCAACAGTTCCCAAATCAACAAAAAAAAATCAAAAATCAACACTTCTAAATTCTAATTCGATCAGGCCCAGAAACAGTGGATGAAGAGCCACTTCGTGGAAATGCTACTGCAAATTCCCATTTATTCATTCATTATTAATGTTTAAATGTCAAAAGGTTGTGTATAAAGCTAGTTGTTGGGTCTGCCAAGATTTCTAGATTGGAAATACAAAACGTAGATTGCATGCCAAAAAACTGAACATTTTAATTTAAAGGGATCACAAGTACCTGTCATACATCTGCCCTCGCAGACCACGTCCCGTCAACTGGTCACAACTAAAATGGGACCCACTTTGAGACGTTAGCAAAAAGGTCGGTCTGATACTCACTGCAAGATAAAGGAAACTCTGATATTTCAGGAACTCGAACCTACCCTAAACGATAATATCAGCAGCGAAAAACTGAGCTTTATCTGTATTAGTTGCATTTTTTATATGCAATTTTTTTCAGCTTTTGTCATTGTTATTGTTAATTATTTAATTAGTTACCATCTTAAATTTAAATTGTTTACTTGTATTCTAAATGGTTTGAGGGATTGGAGACCACCCTCGAGGTTTAACAAAAGAACAAACAACAGAAACAATGGACCCTGGCCCTAAAACAAAAGGGCTGCGACTCTATCCTCGCCAATGAAATTTAGAGCTTGTAGGACCTGCGAGGCTACCGCGGTTTGAAGGTGTATGTCGAAACATACTAAACCGCGTCAAGTTAAATAATTTATTTTCCACCATGTGTTTTACTGTCATGTTTGTTTCGGTGCAGTTTGTATGCTATCACTTAACTTTGTTATCTAATGGCCTTACGTTTTGCATACATTCGATATTCTGTCACTTTTTGCAATTGCTTTCATGGGTGTTTACTACCTTGTTAAATGCTCCTTCCTATTTCTATTATGTTAGAGAGATTTTACCATGGTTCAAAACTGCCTAGTCGCTTTGCCTCTTCTAAAATGTCGAGATAGTACCATCTGCAGGCTCTTTTCCGACCATCAAAGAGGCCGATTTTTTAAATTCTTCGAGCGACAGATGGCAGTTTTGTTTTTAAACAGTGTTGTATTATTTTGGATTATTTTACGAAAAACCCGCCACTTTCTTAATGCCTCGAACAGGAAAGATTCGGCAAGCCTGAGATAAAATCTTAGAGAGAAT
The DNA here is from genome assembly GCA_019787425.1 of Platygyra sinensis. Classification (NCBI taxonomy): domain Eukaryota; kingdom Metazoa; phylum Cnidaria; class Anthozoa; order Scleractinia; family Merulinidae; genus Platygyra; species Platygyra sinensis. The sequence goes on from JAHPZR010011937.1 coordinate 8,902, forward strand.
CACAATATTGAAAACTTACGAGTTTGTTAGAGAGATTGAGGAAGTCGGTTCCCTGTTCTTAACTTTGTTGACTTGCGCGTTCGTTTAATATATAACATGGTGGAGTGAATCCCGGAGTAAATCATATCCTTCAGTATCGTTTCAGTATCGTGCTATGTTGACTGGACTCCTACTCCGTTTACTTCAAATTTTGGTGGTGTGCGAACAATTGGTTTTCGAAGCCAATACATTAAAGCCGAGTAAGTACTGGGCATTAAGTGTTTAACAGGAGTAAGGTGATTGCTGGAGACTGCGGAAGCCTCGGCCATCCTCAGGAACATGACACAAACTCTACTGACTGATCCGCAAACAATGTGTTTGCCGGTTTCTCAGAACTGGTTGTCGAGTAACAGCTCAAAAGAATTCAATAAGGTCTAGGATGATGCGCAACAGTTGAATTTGATTGTGTCTTTTACTGCTTGCCTCACGTCTTTGATCTTCCAACAGTAAAGTACCGGGTTCAGAGATGAGTTTAAGAAGAGTAAAGAAAATGTCACTTCTGAAGCGCCGCCTAGGTCTCGTACATCATGAAACGATAACAATAAGAAACACAAAATGGAAGATAACAAATAAGTAATGCCAACTGCACCCATGCTATGCTGGAAACCGTCTTCTTGTATCGCGCTATATTCAGTGGACTTTCTCCTCCGTTCGGCGGTTGTCCGTGTTGTTGTAAGTTTTCTTGTAAGTGAATTTGATGATGGCGGAGTTGGAGATAGATCTTGGAGTAAGAGATGATTGAGGTCAGGATACAAAGTATTATCAATACCGTGAACACATAATAAGTAACTGGCCAAGTGTGGTGAGTTGTCTACCCGAAATGTATCCTGCTGCCAATGCACAACTGATTACCCAAACAAAAATTACGAGCACTCGTACTCGTCGTAATGTTACAACATGTCTGTATCTCAGCCTCATCATCAGAGCGAGAAGTCTGTCTACACTAATTGCAGTTGATGTCAGTATCGATACGGCCCCCAAAACAACAGTTGAGCTAATGAAGACTATTCCATCCCAGTTAATGTCTAGATCTGTTATCCTGGAAAGCAGAGTGATAGCGAAGAGTGGCTGTGAAATAAGGCCAACACAAAGATCGGTGACTGCCAGACATCGAAACAAAAGTTTTGTTGGAGGATAATGCGCAACTTAGTATCCAAACACAAATAGCGAGCGCTCTTGCTCGTCGTAATGTTACAACATGTCTGTATCTTAGCCCAATCATCAGAGCGAGAAGTCTGTCTAAACTTATTGCAGTTGAGGTTAATATCGATACTGCCGCCAAGACAATCGTTGAAGCATTGAGGATACAAAACATAACGTTACCATCCCACATGATGTCTAGAAATGTTAGAGTGAAGAGTGGTTGTGAAATAAGGCCAACACAAAGATCAGTGACTGCCAGAGATCGAAACAAAAGTTTTGTTGGAGGATAAATAGAAGTCACTTTATGAAGAGCGATTAGGATCACTGCATTGCTTAGTGATGCTGTTATGGAGAGAAAAATGTTCATGGCTGCGAAAAATACATACAAACCATATGCTGGCCCTGCAGATCTAACTGATAATCTGAGACTTGTGTAGTTTCCATCGTTAGCAGTTATGTTCGCCATCGTTCTGTGTAGTTAGTAGTTGGTTCTTGAGTAGACAGCGCTTTAAGCTGTAAAGACTTGACTGAACTCAGTGCTTGTGGTTAAGCGGATGATTTTATTTGTCTGTCACCGGATGATGAGGCTAATTATGTTTTATATGGCTTATCCTGAGATCTTTTGTTTTTTCTGCAGGCTTGGTAGCATTTACATGTAAACAGGTGGAAATTATTGTCTGTTTTAAAAGACATTGTTTTATTTTCTAAACTTTTTGTGAGTTGAAAGGGATAGCTAGCGTAAATTTGGTTTTTGTTTTTGGTAGAAACTGATCACAAACAAATAGGATCGGGCGAGTGTATGTCATTAGATCGACGGTTTTAATTTTGTGATGGTACATGTAGCTACAGCTGAAAATGTCAATTTATGTAGTAGTATATCAGGTGCATACTCAGTTATATATTCAGACATGATCTAAGCTCCAGACACGCTCCTGCGTTCATCGCTCAAAATGGTAATTTTTTGTCGCGAAAACCGTAAAACGACATCTTAGGAATACACTGGGAAAGAAAGTTTTGAACGTTTAGAAACCGGCATATGATGAATATAAGTTCATGTTAATTTACAGCTCGGTAAGACAGCTAATAACATCAGCTGGTTTAACAAACTGACGAAGGGAAGTCGTAATTAGAAATAATCTGAATACTAAGAAATAATTCATTATCTTTCTACTAAGGTTTGTGTTTTTCTTCCAGAAATAAAACATTTTATCATACAAACTGTTTGTCTGGAGAGATTCGGTGTTTTCGGGTAAAACAAAACGTGGCCTACATATAATTTTCACTGCATAAAAATGAAAGTGATATCTTTTACACCATTGCGTCAAACAAAGCATTTTTACAAAAAAACTCAACGAAAATCGGGTTGAATTAAATAACAAATCGGTTTCTTTCAGAAAAGAGTAAATGATAACCTCTTTTTAACCGAGCATAGGCCTATTGGATGAGAAGACTGTCAAATTTGGACGCAGACAGGTTCTTTGGCAGTCCTGGAAATTTTTGTCTTCCATTTATTTTCAACTGATTAGAGTCATTGTTCCATCCATCAACAATATTTTTCCGTCTTCGAAGTCAACCGTTCAGTTATTTTAAAGTCCGTAACATTGCGTGCTGAAATGCGTAAATTCTTTTTTTAATTTGGCCATAGTTTGCAAAGAAGCAAATAATCGTTCACGCACTTGCATGGGATTTTAGGATGTCAATATAATTATTGCCACCTCCGTATTTGGATTGAGTCGATTGAGAAGACATACACTCGCGACAGTGTTTGACCAAATTTCCAAACATCTCGAAGTTCGTCAAAAACACTTCGCTGCGCGGACTTTTGTTTTACTTTTTACCGACATGTGACTTTTTTTCCGTGAAAACTGCTGAAAAGACATCGTAGGAATACAGTGGGAAAGAAAGATTGAAGCGTTCTGAGGCCGCGGCATTTATTGAAGTTTTGGAACAATCACTTTAGCTTGGTATAACAGCTAACATCATCTGGTTTGACAACCTGATAAGGGAAGTCACGTACATTGCGGGTCCTTTTCAGTTTTCTGATGGAAGCTAATGTTTTATGCCGGTATACAAGCATGTTGTGTATATTGACACATGATTACTCAAAGTGTTAGAGGTCGGTGTTTGAAAGAGTGGAGAAAAATTCCAGGCAACAACCGATTCAGTAAACGGTTAAAGAATAATGAATAAATCCATCAGTCAGAGATGAGGTAAGAAATTGAAACAAAAACTGAATATACCCGGACGTGTTTTATCGAGACATTTTATTTTAATGATCGTTTTTTTCTGCTAATTGAGCGCTAATCATTCCCCTTTAGATGTACAAATAGCATTCATGCCTTTTTACAAATAAAACCTTTGCGTTGTTAGATCGATAAGTACGTTGGGTGCAGGTCATTCGGGAACGTCGACATACGAATTTATTGTCCCTGGATCGCGACCTCTGGCCCGTTCCAACGACATTCCGGTTTTGAATGGCTTTGTAAACACAATAGATTGAGACCAGAACCAATCACATCTGTCAGACTCGGCTCTGAGCATGCGCAGAGTGACGGGAAGTCCGTGAAATGCGGACTTCCGGAGTTGGACCTGGCCAGAGGTCGCGATCCCCGTAACTGACCAAAAGGATCGAGGCCTCTGGGGACGAGAA
>JAHPZR010011939.1:0-2500 GCA_019787425.1 Platygyra sinensis
ACAAAATAAGAGTTAGGAAAGGTAAGTTTTTCGATGAATGCGTCGGTAGTGTGTCGGCCGAAGTGTCGGTAGTGTGTTGGCCGATGTGTCAGTAGTGTGTCGGCCGACGTGTCGGTGGTGTGTCAACCGACGTGTGGGCCGACGCGTCGGTGGGATCGGATTCTTTACCTTTACCTAAACTTCTTTGCTTGCGTAAGGTGTATTGCAAACTTTACATTGTGTAATGGTCTAAAATATCACAGGATTAGGTGTAAATCGAGAGGAAATAACCTAATAGAGTTTTTTCAGTTGTGTACAGGCTCCTTGTGGCATATTTTTAAGCCCAGTGACATATATAATAAGATTATGCCCGAGAGACGTTAAATCCTTGATCCCCAAAAGTAAACATTGCATGTTATGCAGGATTTTAGTCATATCCTGCACGTAATTTGTTTTAGTTGTTTTTCGCTGTTCACAGCCTTGTTGGAACGTGATTTGTACACTATAGATTAGGTATAAAATAAGTTCCTTTTATACATCTTGTGCAAACTTCTTGATGAAATCTGTGTGATCAGGTGAAACCGGTCGGAGAAAGTAAAGGAAGTTGACAAGATCTGTTGCTTGCTGTGTGCTGCACTTGTAGCATTGCTTCTTTGTTATGACCAATGAACATGAATCAGTGATCATGATTGGTTCAAAAGTAAACCACTTTCTCTGTGATGTCAAGGAGGTGCAAGTCGGTCACTTAAGCAGTGATGCACAATAACTAACAACTAAATATGTTGACAGTTTTTGTCCAAGTACCCATGATCTCTCTTTTCTCAAGATGTTCCTTCACAGAGTTTGGAGAGAAGATTAGCAGCTAAAAACCTTCGGATTATTTTCAATCATGGCAGAACTTAACGTACAGATTTCTTCATGTTTCTCATTGCATCAATTTCATCCCTTGTCCTGCTGGAAACGATAGCCATCAGCAAACGTCGTTTGTTAAAGGGCAGAAGAACGTTCCTTAAAATCTGCTCAAAGTAGAATTCTTTCCGCATAATGCCCGTAAAAATTAATACGGGTGTCGCACCTCTCTTCGAGATGCCAGCCCACACATTAACTTAAAACGGATGTTTGGCCTTCGGCTTCATTTTTGGTGGCTGGCCCATTTTTGCTGAAGCAGACTTTGCCGTGGCGCTCAAGCCAGATCGTACACACGTCTGTGAAAATGACATCGTCGAATGTCTCTCCACGATCAAGGCATTCTTGGGCAAAGGTCAGCAAGGCAACTTGGTTTGCCTCACGAACAATCTGGCAGTATTTAGGGCCGCATTTAGTCCATCCAAGTTTCTTCTGAGCTCATTTGATCTTAGCTGTAGACAGTCGAATGCCCAGTTCTGCGTAAAGTAGTTTCTGTAGACGTGAAAATTTTAACAGTATAGATCGAGTTAGCTACAGAGCTGCAATTAGCTGTGTAGCTATGTAATTGCGTTGTTTTTTGGCTCTAAGTCTTACCGATAGATGTTAGTTCATTGTTCTCTTCCATCTTAGAGTCGATAAAGTCCATTTGCTGCCTGGTTAAAATTGGCTGTCTATCGAGTTATGGGTGCATGGCGACAACAATTTGGGCGCTAAAACCTGTTTTATTTCTGATTGACTACAATAAGTTGTTGCAATGCACGGTGAAGGAAAACAAAGGTCGTTATTATCCTAACACGCCACAATCAGTCAAGCAACAGTTGAACAAAAACACACACTGAAAATACCCATTTATTTACATGTAAAAAGAAAGACGAGGAGAAGGAGACAGAGCCGTCCGGTATGATACGTGTTGCCAAGAAGCGAAAGCAGCCTGCCGTGGATGACAAAACGAAGGAAAAAATGAAAAAGAAGAAGGAACCGGAAGAGGTATGCACCATATTACGTTTTTATACAGAACTGCAAAATTAGCGCATACATAAGTTTCAGATATACAGCTAAAGTCGAAGGAAATACTCTTATTTCTTGAAGAACTTTCTTCAGTTTACCTGTAACCAAAGTTACGCGTAGTCGTGTATTAAAACTTTTATTGACTTGCTCTTGTACTGTACTACATATAAACCAGACAAATAGGAAAATTAGTAATAGAAAATAATAGCTAACCAAAATAACAAACAAGAAGGAACGGATAATACAAAGAAAGGTTTACCTTAACGGTGTCGTGACCCATGAGATAAAAAAACACTTGCTGCTTCAAAACTTTAAAGTGGCGTAAAAAAAAACAAAGACCTAGGTCCTATTTATTAGGGTCTTATGAAGACCCCTATGCTATCATCGGCGGGGTTTATTTGTCTGCGTGTCGAGTATCGCGAGGTCTTCTGGGAGGAATTTAGTAGGCTTATATGACGTGAGCTTTCGATACAGCAGCCATTGCTGTTTTGAGTACATGTAATATTTTTGCACAGCTTACCGTCGCGAGTTAGTTGCAGTTTCCAAGGTTAGTTGTTTTCCATTTCTAAATTGCTTTGGCTCGTTTTTGTTAGATATTATCTTTCTT
>JAHPZR010011939.1:7500-22500 GCA_019787425.1 Platygyra sinensis
AATTACGCAAATCAGTTACTGCTACTTAGTGCTGCTTCGTTAGCACAAGCAATTAAGGCGCGGTACGGAGCGGATCCGGATTTGTTTTGTTGTGACACCGGTTCGATACAAGGTCCGGTGCTTTTTTTTTTTTTTTTTTTCGTTTATCTAGCTATTTCACAAACCAGAACATCAATTTAAAAATAAACTTGCTGTCAAAGCTCCCAACAGTAATTGTTTAAGTTCGGGTCGCGTTGAAATCTGCCTTCGAAAGATTTGCTCATAAAGATGCTGCTTCACGCAAAACTGAGTTTTTGCATACGTTATTTCTAGAGAAGGAAGCGAAAAACCACCAAAGCAATTACAGAACGATGTGTTTTATGTCAAAACAAGTCAGTCTGTGAAAAATTAGCTCGATCCTGAAAAAAATGAAAATCGGCCAAAAACCGATATACACCCTTTTTGCACGAAGGCCTTCAACTAAGGCGAATATTTCGGGAAAACAGAAAAGGACTGGGGCAGAATACCATTCCCTAACCTGAGTTCCGAGACCCGAAACCCGAATATATCCCGTAACCTGGCACCCATAAACCTTGTCTTCGACCCCCAAACTGAATGCGAAACGCAAATAGTTCAATGTTGTAAACTTACGCAAAAAGCCCAAACTCCGTTACCCGAAATCCAGTAAGTGTAAACACGCAGCCTCTAACTGGAGTAGACTGAGCTAGGGCCTGGCTCGGTTATCGCACTTACGCTTAACGAGGCTTCCCAGTTAGGCTTAATCGATTAGGGCTAGGCTTAAGGACATCTATGCCCTCTGGTTAGCGTAAATAGCACGCGGTTAGCTTACAAGCGCTCGAGATTACCCTCAATAGCCTTGTTATCGCATTCAGGGTTAGAGTTTGGCTTAATGAGGTTAGGGTTAGGGTCAGAGTTTAGGGTTTGGGGTTTAGGGTTAGGGTTTGGGGTCTAGGGTTAGGGCCATGTTCCTGTGCGCTTTCCTTACACAAATTTTGCGCTTTTCTTACACTTTGTGCGCTTTCCTTACTGTAAGGTGCGCTTTCCTTACTGTAAGGTGCGCTTTCCTTACAGTAAGGTGCTTGTTGCATGGCAAATAGGCTACTAAATGAAATTGTTGGTTTCCTCTAGGCCTCGAAAACTTGTACAAAAGTTGGCTGTAAAGTGTGGAAAATTTTTGTCATACTTTGATGAAGTACAAGTTTTGAAAGTGTCTAAAACACTTCCTTTTACTTAGTTTATAGCTAAAAGATCTATTTTCGCGATAAACTAAGTGAAAGGAAGTGTTTTAGACACTTTCAAAACTTGTACTTCACCAAAGCCTAGGATGCGGATGGCCCCCATCGTGGTTTTTTTGTCTAAAGGGATTCTATGGGCAAAAACAAAAGAAACAAGTAAAAAAGACATATTATTTTGGTTTCCCAGTCCCCCCCTTGCCATATCAAATGGCAAGAGTACTACCCAGCGACCGAGCGTGTTTGTGGGGCACGCCCCGGGGACTGGCTACCCCAGCTTGTGTTTGATCCCTGACAAACCGCTCAGTCCCTGGAGGGTATCATCCAGTAACCAGCTGGACTCATGTTGCCGGGACTATTTACACTATGTACAAGATCTATTTCCAATTAAAATATCAACGCTTTTTGTAAATAAGAATTTCAACTTAATTAACTTCAACTTAAATATCAATTTGACCTGCTTTGTGCAAACGCAAATGGTACAGTAGAGAACGCAACAGTACAGTGATGAAGGTTTAAGCATCTCGTTCATCCTCTGAAAAGGCAAACTTTAACCGGAGATGCTGGTTTCCTCTACCACTGAGCTAGCGGCCTCTCCGCTTGATGATGTTCTTGACCTTCTCATAGCACCTGTAGGAGCCCTCTCTCTCCAAGATGTGATTAAGGACCTCATCAGAAGAGAAGACGCTGATAATGGCTTTCTTGCCCTTTACATGGGGCAGAGAACTGAATTTTGCCTCGATCACAGCGGTGTCATGTGCATTCCAGGTCTTCCTGAGACCACTTTCAATGCTGAAGGATGCTACATATTTGCTGGTGTCCAATTCGGTGAGCTCGCTCAGCTGCAAATGCCACGTATGGTTGGTCTTGTAGCGGACAAAGTCGGTGATCACGAACCATTTTACGAAGGTAGAGGTCTGCACGCATCTTAGATCTCACCTCTACCATCGTCAAAAGTCTCCCCTTTGCAATCTCCTCCTGAAAAACAGTCAAAATCACGGACTTGTGCTCGTCACCCAAACTGCTGACAGAAGCTGTTTCTGTTGCTTCAGGGTCATCGTCATCTGATTCTGAAAAGACCCTTTTGCGTTTCTTGACGAGGGATCTCAAGGGCACGTTATCTTCTTGGTCGTCGTCATCGTTTTCTGGTACGACTTCTGGTAGGACTTGTGGTACGACCTTCATCTCTGTGTCCATGGGCAAAGTGGGAGCCTCGTCTTCTTTCTCTGCCACATCAGGTTCTTCAGAAGCTTTAGGTGGCGTAGTTTCCAGGATGATTGTTTGCACTAACTCATGGGCTTTACAGGCTCGTTCTGCATTGACTCGGAGGACATAATTTGACTCTGCGGTTCTCTCATTGTGTTTCATATGGCCATGGATCAGGCGCTTCTTCTTAGGCGACATCTCGTAAGCCTTGTCGCTGATCATCTTGCGAATTGAAGTAGCAGTGACCTTGACGTCTTTGCGAATCCCTGCCTGTTCAAAGAACCTGCGGACTCTCTTTCCGATTGTGCCTGGCCTGAAACCGTGTCCATCATCTTTTATGAACAGTGAGTCTTCACCTGTAGCAGCAAACTTGGGTCTAATGTGCAACAGATATATCTGAAGGTATGAGTAGATCCTGCTAGTCACCGTCAGCTCGGCGGGTCCGTGATGTCTTGTAGTTTTGTGCTGGTCGACCAAGATCGTGTAGCGGTCAGCTGACGCGCTGTACGTGGCCTGTTTGAAGCGACTGATAAGGCAATTCTCGAGTGGTCCAGGCCTAGAACCATTCTCATAGAGGGTGGTGACAAGAAGATAGTCCCTCACCGCGATAAACTCCTTTACCGTCAGTGGCTTGTTCTCTGCCGCCAGACCTATCAATTTTACGGCGGCCTTCGCAGGCTCTGAAGCCTGCGCCTGGCGGAGGTCAGCAGGAGTCAGCCGGGCAAGGGCTTCATCGACTTTACGAGTTGTTGTTTGGAGCCCAGTTCGTCTGTGAATGGTCGCACGGTAGTCCGGGAGTCGATCTTTTAGACTGACAATGACATCTTTATGCGTTTCGTTGAGCTTCTCCTTGTTGTACAGGAGCCCTTTTGAGATAAACTTCACAAAGAACTCGGTGCTTCTAAGCTACACTTTCAGCGTGTTGCCAGTAAGCTGCTTCGATTTCAACTTGGGCAAACAGAACTTGTCTCATATGTCGACTCCACTACGCTTCGCCAGACAGCCCAGATCTGCTCCCCCAGGATCCAGTGTCTCCAGAATGGTATGCACCTGCCTGGTGTGAATTAACGCCTGGTTTTCTGAGTGCGCCCCACCCTCGGCATGTAGCAAGTACCTGTAAACACGGGAAATGAAGTATTCCCGAACACTGCGCGTCGGATCTTTTGCAAGATAGATGTCCGCCTACTTCTTTTGCTCCGTGTCTGACATGTCTTGCTTCTCTTCGTCGGAGTCTGCAAACGTACTTATATCATCCACATCTGCGTCAACTTTTAACTGGTGGTGATCCACCTCTTGATGTTCTTGGGAGGTGCTGCCATCAGACACGAAGGATTCGTCTTCACTGGAGGTGCTGGACTGACTGGCGTTTGATTTTTGATGGCATCGCTTTTTCGACGGTTTCTGCAAGGACACCTTAATACCTTTTTGTTTGGGTTGACGCAGACTTGCAGGTGGCAAGCGCTTGCATGTGGACTTGATTTTCTTGAGTTTGGCCTGGTCATGTATCTTATGGACACGCGTGAGGTGCTGCCCCAGCCTGCTTATTATGGCACCACACTTTTTAAAGGAGCATTGATAAAGGGAGACTGGTTTTTTGGCTTGTTCCTGTCTGGCAAATTTGTCATGTGAATGTACAAGAGTGACCCTTTCTGGTTTGGTCTGGGCAGCGTCTGTATGTTTGGAAGCTACGTGTCGTTCGAGGTGCGTTCCAAAGAAGGGGCACAGCGAGCACTGGCGCCTCTTGTTTTTGCTTCTGCTGCTTGAGTAGGGGTCTTTTGCTGTGCACTTCCCCTGTGCGGGTGATGTTGGTGTGGGCTGCTCGTCGGCATCATTGGCTTTCGAAGGCAGCTCCTGCTCAATAGGTGTTGCCGCAGCAGGTGATGGTGTCGGCTGCTTGTGCACGTCTTTGGTTTTTGAAGGCCGCGCCTGCTCACTAGATGTTGCTGCAGCAGGTGTTGGTGGTGGCTGCTTGTGCACGTCTTTGGTTTCTGAAGGCCGCGCCTGCTCATTAGATTTTGCTGCAGCAGGTGTTGGTGGTGGCTGCTTGTGCACGTCTTTGGTTTTTGAAGGCCGCGCCTGCTCACTAGATGTTGCTGCAGCAGGTGTTGGTGGTGGCTGTGCGTCGGTGTCTTTGGCTTTTGAAGGTTGCTCCTGGTCAATAGATGTTGCTGCAACAGGCGTCTGTGTTGGCTGCTCTGCGGCGGCTGCTCTGGGTGAAGTTGTTGTTGAATTCTCGTCACTATGTTCTTCCTCCTCAGGCAGCTCTTTGTAATCGTGGCGGCTCGCCTCGTCATGAATGAGTGCTAGCATGACTTCGGCTACGTCCTGGGCATCTTTTTTTTGTTCAAACTCGACTTTCTTGGCTTGGGCAATGGCCTGCAATAACTGCATTGTAAGCTCACATTGCTTCTCGAAGAAAGGAAGGTCAAGCTGCTTTGCTGCTACAGCTGTAGTTAACACAGAGTTGTAGGTGGCTTGAAGGCTCCTTACTGACAAATTGTGGGGTGTTGAACGGTCATACTTGATTGTGTCAAGTTCCAGTTGTTTTTCAGCTTCTTTGTTGCCTTTCAAGACTCTCCTACAGGCCTCCTGGATGTCTTCAATGTACATTTTAAAGGTAATGCTTACAGGTGGATTGTGGAAGCTGCAGATTTAAAGTGCAATGAAATGTACCAAATAACATGCAGCCCTCCAAGTTTCAAGTTCAACCGCTAAATTCTCATCAAGTTATGGACGTTTAAAGTCAAAGGAACTTACAGATATTATAGTGACGATTTGCGCCAAACTGTCTAATGTAACAGATAGTACTTGATGCGCACTATCTATCATGTAAATTTGAAGCCAAATGGTTAAATCCTCTTTGAGTTATTAGCGGTCAAAGTTTAGCCTCGTTTCGGCGTAAAAACTGAGGGCCGCAAAGGACACTAGGGTAATTTTGTGGCAAAACTTTACACGCTAATAACTTTGCGAGGATTTTATCAATTTCAACACAATTTGGCATGTACATAGCCTTTGGCAAGGGCTTTCTAAAGCCACAAACTACTGACCAAATACTTAAAACCTCGCAATGTTATCAAGGTGTAAAGTTTTGACACAAATGACGTCATAACTAATTAACATAGGAACCGATTTGAAAAAAATTAACACCAAACGGTTCCTTACAACATGAACATTCATAATATAACATCAAAACATCAATAGAGAGGTCCTCAAGTCCGATTGACGAGTTCCTCTAATACAATAGTGGTCGGAGAGCACCCTTAAACTCCAACCAGAGCCTGCGCACAAGCAAACGTGTTCTACGGGAAGAAAATGTACAAGGCAGCTGCTTGAGCACCTTATACAACTCTTCCAAAAGTTGGATTGCCTCTGTGCAGTGTTTTAAGGGTGCCAAATAGCAAAAAAGACGGAGCTAAAAAAACGTGACTTACCAGTCCAAAGGCTTGTCTCGATGGTGACATGGTGTATGATGCACGAACTTTAATATAACTTCAAAAATTCACAGTGCCTTTGCGTTTTGAGATAAAAAGTTGAAACTTGGCAGATAGCTTGCTATACTATTTAGGTTACAAAATCTGGCCAAAAATGACTCTCAGACTATTGTTGTGATCCCCGTCTTAGCTGTACTGTAAGTAGAGGCAGAAAAAAGGAGTGTTAAGGTTGGGTTAGCTTAGTGTCAGTTTGCATGACTATGTAATAACCTGAAGATATTCTGATTACATGTGTAGAATGCCCTGTAATTAAAGCAACTGCCCTGAAAAAATCATGGGCTAAGCATTAAATTTGACTGAGTAACGACCTTGTGAAAATAGGTAAACATTAGAGGAAAAATGTCCAAAAAAGTGCGCTTTCCTTACAATTTTTAGAGAAAAAAATTCATAAAAAATTTAGGTTTGAGGTTAACGCAATAATACTTTAGGGGTATTTAGACCAGTCAATAAGCTATATCTGTATTGCTTAGATTTATGTCTAGACTTAGTTTAAAGGTCGAAAATCATTTTTGCGTTTTGACCTAAAAATGCGCTTTCCTTACCGCAACTTAGTTTTGCGACAATGGTCAAAAAATGAGTTGTCATGGCAACCAGTGTTGACCAATTAAGCTGAAATTTTAACACAATGTTCCTGAATAGCCCTGCTAGCCCTCCATAAAATATCTCTTTCTTGACCTCAAACGGCTTTCTTCTATAATCAGTTAAGTTCAAAATTTTATAAAGAGCCAATTTTTCTGATGGTGATTCTGTTTACTCGTATTTCTTTTTAGTGAAAATTTTCGGAAAAAAATAAACGTTCTCGAAAAAGCCAGGTTAAGAGGAGGAAATAGCTATGAGCCTCGGGGTAATGAAAAAAGACTAATTGGCCCAAAATATTAGAATCTACAGACTTTAACAAGTATCATTTCCCATAAAGTGCGCTTTCCTTACACTTTACGATGTTCAAGTGGCGACAACTCTTAGGTGGGTAAAGGCCTAAACTCAAAACTTTAATGGAAGATAGCCTTACAAGTGTAGTTTATCGTGTGTAAAGGATATCTTGATTGCTTAAAAGGAAACATGAAAAAAGCGCATTTTAGTCATTTCAGGTTAAGGTGTAAGGAAAGCGCACCTCCAGGAACTTAGGGGTTAGGGTTAGGGTTAGGGTTTCGGTTAGGAGCCTGTGTAACATTGCCCACGTTAAGTGTTACTTCGCCCCCTTCTTGGTGTTACCTTGCCCTCCTAGTGTTACTTTGCCCCCTTGTGGTGTAACATCGCCCCCCTGGTGTTACTTCGCCCACTCTTAGTGTAACATTGCCCCCCATCTCATTTACATAATTTATTCACAATGTTGATTTCTCTTTAGTTTCTTTAGATTATGGGTGAATTTTTTGAAATTTGGCCACAAGACTTATTTGGCAACTCTTCACCTTTTGGACTACTCAAAGGTTTCAGTGTATATCTTTTTTACATGTTTTGTGGGGTGATGAATCTCCACTAAAGAATTTAAAACTAACAAGTAAAGTTACTGTTATGAAAACAGTTGATGGGGCCGCAAAATGTTACAATGGTTGCTTTAAGTTTGCCGGATGAGCTGTCATGCTTTTGGCTATTATTTGGGGTACATTAAATGTTCTGGACGTCTTATGCGCTGGTCTATGAGTCAATATAAAATGGACAGTTGTAGTACTATGATACAAACATTTACCACAACACATTGGTGTAAAATATGTGCTTTATTGAAAATCATTGTAGTAGCCCCTTTAGTCTGGCCTTTCTCCTTTCGGGCTGTCCAGCAATTCCTGCCAGGATAGCTGTCAGGGTCTTCAAGGCACACAAGCCTCTCAACCACGACAAGGTAGGGCTAATGTGAGAGGAACACAAAACATCACAAACATAAACAGTACATTACAGTACAAGCACAACACATTTAACTCTCTTCAAGGGAAGTGGGTGATTAACCTCAACTAAAAAGTTATTCCAGAACCGCCCAGCGTGATTAACCTCAACTTAAAAGTTATTCCAGAACCACGCTTTCCCCAGAAGACACAAACATAATTTTTTTTTGATTTTTTTTTTTTTTTTTTCTTGTTTTTGTCTTTTTCTTTTGAGAACAATCAAACAGTCAACGAACATTCGTGGGGCAATCCCCAGGGGTTGGCTACCCTAGCTCATGTTTTTTCCCTGACGAATGTCCGAGACTTAATGTTGTTCTTTTGGTAGCGTCTGTTGGCCATCGGCACTATTGGCAGGATGCTTGCTTGCGTCTTTTGTGGAAGATGTTTTTGATCTTTTGGTAGGTTTTTGTCCAGCCTTCTCTGTTCAAGATGGTGTAGAGTTGATCATCTGAATTAAGAGTCTGCCGGATGAAGGTAGTGCTTGGCAGTTCTTCCTGAGGAAATCGCTTTTCCAGCAGCTTTGTCTCCTCTTCATCCCAAACAGCTCTTTTTCCAGATGATCGGGTGGAAGGGTCATCAAAGTCATCCAGCCAGGATGTTACCTTTGAACTTGCTGCAGAAGTGGCTGGCAGTTCATTAGGGCTCGTTGTGGCCTCTTTGGATTTGAGGTAGTTAATGTGGTTGATGACCTGTTTGACCCTAGATTTTTGTAGCGCCAACAGTCTCAAAACAGAAGAAGTACAGCATTTATTTCTGACATTACAAAAGGTGAAATTTTTTGGGGTTCTTATGTCTTCACCAAATAGCATGTTGATAGCCTCCTTCTGCCTGTCTGTTAATTTTTTGCTCGGAGTTGGCGGAATAACTGAGGTGGATGCATGGCTGGATGTTTGCTGTGGATCAGGGTTAGGGCTAGCAGTCGACTGTTTGGATGCTGGTGGTGGCGAGGCAATTGGATCACTGAGGCTTTCTCCCTTCTTATGTGTCTCAGCAAACTGCTTAGATTTTGCTGGTGGTGCAGTTGGTGCCGACACAGAAGATTTGGATTGAACTGGTGCTGCTGGTGATGCAAGTGGCTGGGGCACGAGACATGGTGATTCATTTGCATCTTCACTGCCTTTTTCATCCTTGGTCTTTTGCTCGGATTTCATGTCATCACCTGTCTCCGCCTCCTGTTTCTCTTCTGAGGTTACCCTGGCAATGATGTTGAGAGCCTGGGACCCCAGTTTGGTGAGACTGGTCCTCATGTACGCCCTGTCAGCCGTCTTCTGTGAATGGCACATCACTCGCTGCACAATTGCTGCCTCCTCAGGTGTGGCCCGTTCTTTTGCCTTTGTTGATACGAATTTCCATACGCTAACACTAGCCAGCTTCTCACCGATTCTTAACTTAGTTTTTGCAAAGAAAGTCCGTGTCCTTTGCCCAATAGTCCCTTCGGGAAATGGCTTGCCCTCTTTTGTCAGAAAGAGATGGGTCTAGCATGGGGGCGCAAACTGAGGTTGTATCTTTTTGACGTATATTTCCATCAGACGCTGCAGTTGCGGTGTCATACCCAGAATGGCAGGACCCTCTCTCGAGCATGATTCTGTTTCCCTGCTCGGTCCTGGCGGTCTCATAGTCCTTCAGGGTGGCATTGTCTAAAGGACCAGGCCTGGTAGCATTGTCAATGGAAAAGATGGTAATAAGAAGGTCTCTAGCATCAACGTACTCTTGAAATGAGAGGACTTTACCTTCCACATAGGGTTCTGTTGTTTTCAGCTCGGCCTTCTCAGCTGGTGTTATGAGGGCGTCGCTCTCATCCATAAAACGCTGGTTTTGCTCAGCTTGGGTTTGACTATCCACAGTGGACCGCCATCCTTTGATTTCGGGAAGGACTTGTCTGAAGGTGTCAATATAACTTGGATGAAGTGGTGGCCCAGAGCGGTTGTAACCTGCGTTGGTGACAAAAGACAGAAACTTTTCAAACGTTGTCAGGTAGGAGATGACAGTTCCTGCCTTCTTGCTTCCACTGTTCAGAGTGGGTTTCACCCATCTCTTCGACACCGCATCCCCCTCATCCTGAGCCAAGCAGCTTATGTCATCGCCTTTGGGGTCAAGATATTCAAGCAGGATTCGCATTTGCCCGGCATGTTGCAGGCGGACGGATTTTTTTTGTCGCCCATTGCCGGTCTAGAGAGGTAGTCGTAGAAGCCAGTAAGCCACCTATGCCTTGGGTTTTCAGGTGTAGTTGCTGTAAAGAACTGCTCAGCAGTGAGATTTGAGGCAACAGGTTCAAAGCTAGAATCGGACTGGTCATCACACTCGTCCTTGTGTTCGGATTGTCCTTCATCTTGGCCTGACTCTGACTCCACTTGTACTCCCTCTTCGCTCTCGTTGTCTGAATATACGGTGGGGTATATGTCATCTGCTCTGCCACAGCCCTCTGCAAGCTCCCTAATGGCCATTTCGTTGTCACTGTCATCGTCACTCGCTACCATGGCTTCCTCGGCGCTTTGCTCTGGTTTTTGAAGAAACATTGAAATTTCTTTGATGCCAGTGTAGTGTTTTACATCTTGTACCAGGTTTTTATACTGAGTTGTGTTCTTCTTGATGCCATGACAGTTTACCAGATGTCTTCCCACATTCAGGACGATGCTGGAGCAGTTTTGGACTGGGCACCATTTTTTAAATCGGCCAGGTTTTCTTTTTCCACTCTTGTATTGCATCTCTGACTTGCCCCATTGTTTTTTTTTCCAGTTGTCATGATGGTAGCCAACTGCTTAATGCTATCTTCGGCAATCTCCCCTTTTCTTACGTGCAGCTTGAGGTGGCGCTTGAGATCGCTCCCAAAGAACTTGCATCCAGCCACACTGCAGGCTTTTTTCTTGTGGTGTGACCTCTTTCCTTTAGATGTTTTATCTTCTTCCTCGCCAGGCAAGTCTTCATCTTTTGATAGTGGTTTGTTAGCGTCAGGTGGAGACCTTTCGGTGCTAAGTCTTCTCTTCTTCCCGTCGTCTTTACTTGGCAATTGTGTGGGCTTGCGCTTCCTCTGGTCACTAGTTGTTGTTGTTTTTTCAGTGCCTCTCTGTACCTCTGATGGGGTATCTTTTCCCACTGATTTTTTGGTTATTTCTTCGAGGTTGCGCTTCAGCTCCTCCACTTGCTGTTTTTTTTGGGCAGCCTCGATAGCATTCAGGTGTTTGTCTGCCTTTAGGTCAATAGAGAATTCATGTTTTCCCACCTGCGTGATATATTTTATGGCGAGACTTGATGTTTGTTTGAGGGCTTTAATGCCTAGTTCCTTCGCGCACAAATAGGACATGGCTGCAGATTTGTAGTCACTCAGCAAGCCACCCTTCGTGATTGCAATACCTTTTTCGTATTTAACGTGTATCTTGCCAGGCTTCTTTTCTTTAACGACCTTCTCTGGCTCCTCACTTTCCTCCTCTTCTCCATCGGAGTTGTCTTCACTGGACGAATGCGGTTCATAGGAAGGATCTTGTAGTTCTTCTTCCACTTCTTTGGGGTCTTGCAATTCGTCTGCTTTCCTACAGTCTTTTAAGAAGTCTAGCCATTGTGTTATCTCGTTAATCTCAGAGTTTACGGTCTGGCACACGTCCTGTCCGTCAACTCTTGATGACAGCGCTTTTTGTTTAGGGTAGTAGCTCTTGGCCATCAAGGTGGTTACTGCCATCGTCAGTTGGTTGACTGTTCGCAGGATCCTGTTGCCCATGTAGGAGGCGGCTGTGGCAATTTCGCTTGCCCTGTTATATTCTACTTGAAGGTCCATGTGGCTCGGTTTGCCCTCTATTGGTTGGATATTGACAGAAGGCATCCGGGAGAATTCAATAGTTGCAGCGTTTCCTGGTCACCACGGCGTGCATCGGCCAACTTCTCAGTGTACCAGGTCGCTGAGGGCATGGTACCGAGAAACTTGTCTGCCATTTTGAAAAAAACTTTAAGCGCTAATAACTTTTGAAGGATTTTATCGTTTGCTTTCAAACTTGCCATGCACTTAGCCCATGCCGAGGTGAAGCTCCATGAAGAAGAAGCTAGCCAAATAGTTATAACCTCGCTAAGTTATAAAGGTGTACAGTTTGGACATAAATGACGTCACAAGTATTTAACAAAGGAACCGATTTCAAAGCATTTAA
Source organism: Platygyra sinensis (assembly GCA_019787425.1). Classification (NCBI taxonomy): domain Eukaryota; kingdom Metazoa; phylum Cnidaria; class Anthozoa; order Scleractinia; family Merulinidae; genus Platygyra; species Platygyra sinensis. Next base: position 19,440 of record JAHPZR010011939.1, read on the forward strand.
CACCAAATGGTTCCTTACAACATGAACAAGCCTAATGCAACATCAAAGCATCAATAACAAGGTCCTCTAGTCCTATTGACGAGGTCCTTGTATTAAAAAGTGGTCAGAGACAACCCTTGAAATTTGATCAGAGCCTGTGCAGAAGTAATCGTGTTCTACGGGGAAAAAATGTATCAGGGAGTTGCTCTAGCACCTTATACAACTTTTCCAGTAGTTGGATTGCTTCTGCACAGTCTTTTAAGGGTGCTAACCAGTGAAAAATACGGAGCAAAAAAAGCATGACTTACCCCTCCAAAAGCTTGTGTGAATGAGTATGTCATGAAAGGTGAACTGAAATTTACCCTTAAACGGGTTGACACAAAAATTCATAAAAAACTTTTAAAGCAACCGTTGTGCACCAAATTTAGCACGAATGTTAAGGAGTAATTTCCGCACTATCTGTATAAAGATCTTCAAGTTAGACTAAAATTTCTATTTTTTACAAATTTTTAAAGTGCCACTATGATCAAATTTTTACCTCTTGATTTTTTAGGTGGATCGCAAAGAATTCTATAAAAGAATGAAAACGCCATTTACTGTTTGCAAATATCTTCATTAGTTCCGGAGATATTTCAGTTTGAAAAATGTGTAAAATATGCAAATGAGAATACTGATGACGTCATTTACTCAACCCAATTTTACATCATGCATATAAATAGAGCTATCTTGGCCAATTTGTGGCGCAGAGCATTGAAACTTGGCAGGCTAATAGTTCTACAGAAAACACACCTATGGCTACTCACTCTTTTCCAGTCCCCACCCACTTGATTTCAATATGTAAGTGATTTCCAGCCCGAAAAACGTTAATCAAGGCCACAAACCCAAGCTAACATATTTATATGCTTGTTGGATCATGTATATGAGGCACCATTTGCAAATATGAAAGTGAAATGCCAAAGGTGGCCAGAAATGCCTTTAATATTGGGAGGTCTGGAACCCAGTATGTTGCCATAGTAACAAACTGTTAAGCTCAAATTGTGGAGCACATTTAGTAGAATCTTACTGTAAAGAATCAATCATTTCTGATGCAAATTGGTTGAGATATCCTTTTTCATCATATTTGATCAAAATTTGGTGGAGTGTATGACGTCATCACTTGGCTAATTTGCATATTTTAAAAACTTGAATATCTCTGGAACAAAAAGAGATATTTGCAAATAGTAAACGGCATTTTTCTTCTCATGCAGGCTACTTGTTTATGCTTAAAAATGGCTTTGATAGAAACTATGCGATTTTCGTCATAGTGGCACTTTAAAGTGCAAGGTCATGAGGTGTGGTTTTGCCCACCTAGTGTGGACTTAACCCTTGCAGCAAACTGTTCAGACATAAAATTCATGAAAATTTGAAAAGTTCTGTTTGCACCAGACTTTGCACCAAAGTTAAGCAAGCATTTATGCAGCATCTGAATGAATCTGTTAAAGTTACCTTTAAAATTCTATTTTATACGAATTTTCAAAGTCCCAAGTCACGAGGTGTGGTTTTGCCCACCTAGTGTGGATTTGCCCACTTTAAAATTTAAACGACCTAAATTCAAAAGCTTTTAAAATTCTTGTACGAACTTTAGTGTAATAAGAATTCCATTTTATGTAAAACTATATGTCAAGATTTTGGAACTGTACCTTTGAATAAAATTTGTTTATTAAATATTTTCCGTGGGTGAATTTTACATGAAATTTGTTTTTCAAAAAACGTACTTCTCCTTGGTTTTTAAAAAATCGTTATTTATTTCAAATGCAATGTTTTAATTTAGAACTTTACTACGTTACGTAAAAATGTATGTTCTTTCAATCCTTATAAATATTTGATTTCACAATGACTAGTAAAAAAGTTATGAAAATCGTGTGGCCACCTATTTCTGACAAAACATGTCCAACTTAAAAATTTCACAACTTTGCAACTTTATATCTGCTGGAAAATACAACCATATTTTGAGTTACCTCTTAGAAAGTTAGAACTCTCCATTAACTTTTGATTGCTGAAAGGTTTGAAGAAAATGTACAAATTTCGAGTTTTTTGGAATCGTTCTCCGAAGAGTACTCATTTTGCAAAAATGTGCTACCTTGCCCACTTCTCTATGACTTGACTAACCCATTCAGCAAACTGTTGACACATAAAAATTCAGAAAAATTTCAAAAGTGCCCGTTTTGCACCAGACTTTGCACCAAAGTTAAGCAATAATTTGTGCAGTATTTGTATCAAGCCGTTAAAGTTACCTTTAAAACTCTATTTTATACCAATCTTCAAAGTCCTGAGTCACGAGGTGTGGTTTTGCCCACCTAGTGTGGATTTGCCCACTTTAAAATTTAAACGACCTAAATTCAAAAGCTTTAAAAATTCTTGTACGAAATTTAGTGTAATAAGAATTCCATTTTATGTAAAACTATATGTTAAGAGTTTGGAACTGTACCTTTAAATAAAATTTGTTTATTAAATATTTTCCGTGGGTGAATTATACATGAATGTTTTTTTCAAAAAAAGTAGAACTCTTTGGTTTTTAAAAAATCGTAATTAATTTCAAATTTAATGTTTTAATTTAGAACTTTACTATGTTATGTAAAATTGTGTGTTCTTTTAATCCTTATAAATATTTGATGTAACAATAACTAATAAAAAAAAATTACCTGAAAATTACCTGACCACCTATTTTTGAAAGAAATCGGCACTTATGTCCAACTTAAAAACTTCATAACTTTGCAACTTCATATCTACTGCAAAATACAACTGTATTCTGAGCTACCTCTCAGAGAGTTATAACCTTCAATTAACTTTTGTTTGCTGAAAGGTTAGAAGAAAGTATAGAAATTTTGAGTTTTTAGAATCTTTCTTCGAACTGTACTCATTTTGCACAAGTGTGCTACCTTGCCCACTTCACTATGACTTGGCTAACTTTTGCAGCAAACTCGTTGACACAAAAATTCATAAAAATATTTTAAAGCTACTGTTCTGCACCAAACTTAACATGACTGTTAAAGAGAAATTTCCACACTATCTGTATTAAGGTCTTCAAGTTAGCTTGAAAAGT